>QLPG01054217.1:0-12450 GCA_003314385.1 Gomphus sp. MG54 | reverse complement strand
ATCCCCACTCTGGTGTTGACCTGCAGCACAGATTTGCAGTGGGATATTCTCTATATCCTCATTCCCATCTGCATCTGGTGTGTATGATCTTATTTCAAACCAGCACTTGGCATCTTCAACAGCTCTGACAATTTCCTCTCCTAGCTCCTCATCAGATAGGCCTGAGAGCACCAGATTGTTGTGATCAGATTGCGCAAGTGTGAGGTCAAATCACATATTGCAGAATGGTGTTTTAGGAGTTGGCTGTGGGGCTGGCAGAGCGGGTGAGGTAAGGACAGCTGCATAGGTGCATTTCCCAGTGAGTTGCATGGTGTTTGAAAGGCCTAAGTGGGTGGAGATAGCATCCAGATGCTTATATACTTTGGTTAATTGTAGATCATGTGAGTCTATGAGTGTGGATCGGGCTGTAGAAAGGAGGTTGTGGCTTTGGTGCAGGGCATCAAGAGAGATTGTCACTGTTTTAGCAGTCTTGGTCTTAGGGAGAGCAATTCCATATATGAGAGTACTAAGTTGTTTGAGTATGGTAGCTAATGATGCTGCAGTAGGCTGTCCTGGGAGTTCAACGGGCAGCGGTGGTGGTGGTTGGACTGTGAAAGCCATCAGAATCATCCTGAGCACACTCAGACTGGATGGTTGCCAGTTTGAGATGTCAGTGAATGGATGGAGCATGTGGTTCAAATGCATTGAGTGTTCGAATATAGGGTGAGTCCTTAAGCGCCCTGGCGATGGTGGTGGTCGGAGTTCAGAGAGCTATTCCTCTTCCCCCTACATGAATGGCATCCATTCCGGTTTCTACGACTTTGGTCTCATTCTGGCTTGCACCAGCCTCCAGATCTTGTTCTCAAGAAATTGGAAGAGGCATCTGTTCGAACTCGACCGGGAACTACCATCACCGGTTCATAGGTCGACAACCTACATTTTACAGAGTAGCTCCGTGTTATTCGACGCTGCAGATTATTATGGGAAAACTTTGTACTTTAATGTGCCTCCCAAGGCTCTGGAGTATCAATAATTGCTCTGCAAGGTGGTCAAACCCTGGCACCGAGGACAATTTGCCCTAGGTAAAGGTAACAAACTCAAGTTTGTCACCTCATGTCAACATGCCCAGGCCCTAAACACACTGTACGGTTGGAATATTGTACACAATGGCAGACAACCAGCAGCAATTTCTTCTGAACATTGGTTCATGCACAACTGATTGAACCTTTAAATTATCTTTTACAACTATGATTCTGATGTTTGCAAATAGAATGTTGACTGAAGCTCTGTTTCAGATCCGTTACCTACCTAGTGTAGTTCGAGTCATTGGGCATTCTCCATTCTATCCACAATGAGGTTAAAGTTGTTCAGAAGTGCACCTCATGCCATGGTGCAGAGACAATGCTGGATATCTTCATCATGCAAATGTCTTTGAGACAAAGGCCTGGGGGTCTTACACAAATGATCATTTCATGAATATCTTTGCTCGGTCACTAGCTCAATCGCCAATGGGTAAGTCTTATCAGGACCAAGACACAATACCTTGTTCCATGCTCAAACAGGCGTGTATACTGATACTATGTGGTGAATTCACTGAACTCACTCTTCACTCACTACTGGGTATTTATGGATTTGTATTTTTGTCAAGCAAAATGAGGTGCATACACACATGGTCAAAAGGTTTCATTTATGCTAAAACTTACCCAGATGATTTGACAACATCGAAGATTCAACATCCACAAATACAGTGCACCTTGCTCTTTTAGATGTGAATTATGCGAGCATTGACACGGCAATAAACTCGATAACATTTGTTATCGACTCTGTTTGTCCCCCTCAATCAATACTCACATGTTTCCCACCTATAAGGCCAAGGTGCGCTGTTTGATAATTGTGAAAGGCGTGAATCTCCGATACAGTTAATTCGCTGGAGGAGGTTTTCACAAAAATGAAAATCTTCCCACCATTCATGCATGCTCCCCCTATTTCCCTTGACAATAAGGGAAAATAGGACGCTTTTGGATAGGATTCGCAAAGACTATGTATAATTGTCATTTTCTATGCAGCAGTACAGGATATCCTAGTATGCCTGTTTGCAATGTAGACCTAATCTAAGTTTTCCAGCGCCCTGTCAATGAAAAGTCGTAACCGTCATGAATGTCGTTCCTTTCCCCAGTTTATTGATAATACTTCAGAGAGTTTATCTCAAAATACGCGCTTTTGAAAGCACTTGGATTCTCCTGAACGTATTGGAGACATGCCGAAGGCCCTCCAGGAAAGACTTTCCCCTCCCAGGTACCGCAGAGTTCAACTGTAAGCAGCACAGTTAGATCTCTGGACTGAGTGTGCGGATAGACTTACTGTTAAATATGATTGATTGGGGGCCAAAGTGCTGAGCGATGTTACAGTGCGTGGACGCAAGATTTGTCACTGGTGTTCCCCACCTTGCTGAATTCGGGATGTCATTGATGATGTCACTTGGGATGTTATTACGGTTGAAATGCCATGTCTACCTAATGGGTTAGGTAGAAACCAATTTTAGGTTTAGAGAAGCTGACCTTGATATAGTTAGGCGTCCATTCCAAAGCGTAAACTCCACCCCCGACGTTGCTCGCCCCGCTCCCAAAGGATGTGGTGCTGGGGTCAACGTTTCCACACGCTTGGTCGTTATGTAATAAAGCATTGCAGTCTGTTCCTTGGGAAGTGTAGAATTCCCCCGTCTGGGGCTGATTCCTGTCATAGATACATCCCTTTGACGTGTGATAAGATATTGTGTTCTGGACATTGTTACCGACACCCTCATAGATATCGATTTCACCAGAGTAAGGCCAATTACCATCGGCTCCGCTGAGCCAGAAGGCGGGCCATGTTCCAGAACCGTAGGGAAGATGAACCGCATCGAGAATCAACACACCAAATTGAATGGACTCTTGGGATGAGATCCGAACGGAAGGACGTAGGCGATTTCCACTATATACGAACGTTGAATCTACAGAGAGACCTGAATGGAGGCTTCAGTGGTGAAAGACTGAAGAAACAGATATTTTATACCAAAATGTCCCTGGGGATTCACCCAAACAAGACCCTGCTGCTCAGCTGCCATTTGTGGCATATAATATGCGGCGGATGGAAAGGATACAGTGCCAGTCGGGTCCGTCTGTGCACCATCGTCCCAGAAGTCAAATTGATTGATGAAATCTGAAGAGTAGTCGGTCAGTCCAGTCTCGAATGGATGAAAATGATCAACGAACCACTTCCCGTATAGGTCCTGGAAAGCTTATATGCTTGAGCCGAGAATGCAAAGAAAAAGGCAGCAAACGTAGCAGAGATGTACATGTACATGGCGAACTTGAATCACGAAAGATTTATGGATCGTTTATACCTTTCGAACCAGTACATAGACCTGTGTTCTGGACAACGAGTCGCACAAGTGCTCAAGGAGATGAACAACATGTTGCAATAGAACGAGTGGGTGATAGGGTTCAATTGAATAAGGTCCCAGGCGGGTGTCCCTGTGGCCGTGTTCCGTGCTAAGGAGAACCGTTCAAAGCCGCAGAATGGAACGAAGGACGCTGAAAATTGAATTATAACTGTAAAGAAATACATTACATTGGCCTCACCGGTCTAGAATCATGTGGTCTCGGTCATTACTACGCGTGCTGCTGGTAGACCAGGGTTCAAACTTAGAGCTCGATACAGTATAGTTATGTATTGTATTGAAACGCCTGCCTTATGACCGGGATTTCTGTGAGAACTAAATTGGCACGTTCGACAGCCTCACCTTTGAAACATCACCATCGCAAACTTGCTTAATATGTATAATGATAAAATACCGAGAGGTCTTATACCCTCATACCCCTTGGCGATAAAGAGATACAAGGTTAGAAGTACGTGGATAGTCTGCTGTGCATTGTACACTACGGCGGATGCAATGCGGGGCTATTTTGAAATGTAACCACGCAGCTTCTAAGAAGGTGAAAAGCGAATATGAACGTTCACAGTACAGTACTTCAAGTGCCGTCCGTACATGTGTAATTCAAAGCCCGACGCTCGGAGTAAATCCGCTCTGACCTCATGCTATGTCACTTCAGATGTTGTATTTAACGGATATTTTTGGCAAGGCTTGGTCAACACCGTAGCGCCAGGTGCCTCAGGCTATATAGATTTACCAAGATAGTTCACGCACAGCACTCACCTTATAATTAGCTAGGCTCCCAGGTTTGCTTCCGACAGTCTCAGGATCCAGCTGTCAAAATGAAACTTTCACTTGCAGAGTGAAAAGGTAGAGATGCTAAACGAGGCATCTTTCCCATCATCGGGAAGAGCTGTCCTGGAATATTGCTGGATGAGGCAGAGCTGGGGGGAGCCATAATTAGGGGCATCAACCTCGACAATTACGTTTCAGCCTGACCCACAGGCCCTGGTGTCAGAACAGGTGAAATGGTACGTCTCATGTTAGGTTCCTCCCATTGGAAAGAAAAAATCCAACAATAAAACAGTATAAATTCGCGCATTCTGAAGTTTATCACCAAAATCAAACACAGAGTCCATGTGATAAATGATTGAATCCTTGGCCGCCGATGGTTACTGATAATACTTTAGGGAGTTAATTTCAAAATATGCACTCTTGAAGGCGCTCGGATTTTGCTGAACGAACTCGACACAAGCTTGTGGTCCGTCAGGGAACACATTACCCTCCCAAGTACTGCACAGTTCAACTGACCCACGAAGTTTAATTAAATTGCTAACTCAGATATCTACATAGACTTACTGTTAAAGATGATTGATTGCGGTCCAAAGTAGTTGCTGATGTCGCAATATGTCGAAGCGAGGTTCGTCACGGGTGTGCCCCAGCCTGCTGGATTTGGATCATCGCTGATAATATCACTCGGGACGTTGTTAGGGTTGAAATGCCATATCTAGCCAAAATTTAGATGTTAGGTATGTCATCTTAGAAGATCCTCACCTTGATGTAACTGTTTGTCCATTCCATTGCATACACGCCTCCTCCTACGCTGTTGGCTCCGCTTCCAAAGGAGGTTGGGCTTGGGTCAGTATTGCCACATGCTTCGTCATTATTCAGAAGGGCATTGCAATCGGTTCCTTCGGGTGCTAAATTGCCAGTCTGAGGCTGGCTTGTGTCGTAACTGCATCCTTCTGAGGTGTGGTAAGACACCGTATTGTAGCTGTTATCTCCGACGCCCTCGTAGATGTCAATTTCGCCAGAGTAAGGCCAATTACCATCGGATCCACAGAGCCAGAACGCAGGCCACGTTCCCATACCATATGGTAAATGGACGGCATCGAGGATCAACAGACCATACTGAATTGACTGCTTGGATGTCATCCGAACGGAAGGACGAAGGCCTGTTCCACTGTATGTGAATGTTGAATCGACAGACAGACCTGTATGGAGTCTTTAACATCAGAGACACAAGAACAGGAGGTACGTAGTACCAAAATGTCCCTGCGGATTTACCCAAACAAGACCCTGCTGCTCAGCCGCCATTTGCGGCATGTAATATGCAGCTGATGGAAGTGATGCAGTGCCAGTCGGGTCCGCCTGTGTGCCATCGTCCCAGAAGTCGAATTGATTTATGAAATCTGCCGCCTGCGTCTTTTATAGCTTTGAGCATACGACGACGATTTACAAACCTCTTCCCACATATGTCCAAGAGAGTGAATACGCCCGAACGGAGAACACAAAGAATGCAGTGGAGACAAGCCAATGCATTGGGAATCCGGATACAGAGTGCGTGGTGTCAGAAATTCTAGTGAACTCATGTATGTTTTATACCCCTCGATCGGTGTATGAATAGTGCTTCAGAGAATTCATCTTGCATGTGAAGCTCTACAACAGAGTGACTTGTTTGTAGTTTCATCAGGAGAAGGTAGGACAAACATGCATATAATGTAGCTTCGGGGAGACTCTAGTGCAGATGTCACATCGACGTATAATCACCTTGTGATATCATTCAATTGAGTGAAAAAAGGGGGCATTAATTTGCCATTACACGGAAGATGAAGACATCCAGGAAAACCAGAAATCTGAGATGGTCCTTAGAATGGGCCATTACAACCTGTTTGCTGATTGCAACGTGCAATAATATGTAAGCTAGATTCATGTCCAGTCATTCCGTCATGGTGTATGTGTGTCCAGACGGAGCCATAACAACCTATGAAGCTTCTACATAAGAATAGACAGGGCAACGTACCCTCATTGCCCAGAAAGCATCTAGCATGAAATTATGGCACGTTTTTCATCTCACGTAAACCAAGAAGGTATCTCAGGAGGGTAGTGAGCAATCGTCGGATTCTTCCTCTAACAGACTTCAATATTATTATTATGAGGTCCAGGACTTCAACTACTTTGCACCGGTCCGCGGACTGTTCCAAGTTCCAGGTCTACGACTTTGCTTTTGGAATCCATACCTATGCAACAATGTGGACATATATGGGTTTACCGTTTGACTGGCATTCTTCGCTCTAATATGTCCAAGGCGTGAGTTTCCATCCATTAGACGTCACTCCTTAGACGTCACTAGAATCCAATCACAATTAATTGGCGCCTCTATTACCACAAAGTTTATCGGAGCGTGTTCTACGAGGATCTGTGCCCGAGTTAGACAATTGGCTTACCCGAATGTTTCCTAAACAAGAATGATCATGACCCAAAACACTAACTTCATTTATAGAATTACTAATGTGTCTCATTCATAACATCGAATTCCACCCTTTATCTCCCAACTTATTTGGGATCTTATCTGCATAGCAACCCTCAATGTTTAAGGTTCAATGATTTCCCAGGAACACCTGCCTTCTTTGACTCCATTGCCACGTTCACAATTTGATCGGATAAGTATTGTTTCCCCCCAGTAGCCCTCAACATTTGATCGCCAGGGGACTCACCACATTAGACTGAGAGAGATGTGGTTGGCGGCCGCTATTCCCCGAGGCCAATCCCTCCCTGTGAGCGATGCATGGAAGGTGATCCTAGACATGAAGCACTGCAACTGAGCTCCCATTGTGCGATTCTTAAACAAAAGAAACTCCATCGCAGTCCCTATTCCCATTTCATGTGTTAAGAAATACATGACTGTCGTGGATCTTGCCCTTGAATCCCCCCAATCAACGCATATAATACTTTGATGTGACCAGATTTTCGTTTCACCTCCTTCAGAATTTACTGATAATACTTCAGAGTTTTGATCTCGAAATAAGCGCTCTTGAAAGCGCTGGGGTTCTGCTGGACGAAGCTGAAACAAGCTGATTGCCCGCCTGGATAGACGTTTCCCTCCCAGCTGCCGCACAGCTCGACTATATCGGCGGTCATTCAAACTTCCATGATTTATGTTTTAATTAACTTACTGTTGAAGATAATAGACTGGGGACCAAAGTAATTGTTGATATTACATTTCGTGGAGGCAAGGTTTGTCACGGGTGTGCCCCAACTTCCTGGATTCGGAACACCATTCGTGATATCACTTGGGATGCTATTACGGTTGAAATGCCATGTCTACCTAATGGGTTAGGTAGAAACAATTTTAGGTGTAGAGAAGCTGACCTTGATGAAGTTAGACGTCCATTCCAAAGCGTAAACTCCACCCCCTACGTTGCTCGCCCCGCTTCCAAAGGATGTGGTGCTGGGATCAATGTTTCCGCACGCTTCGTCGTTATGTAACAAGGCATTGCAGTCTGTTCCCTGGGCAGTATTAAATTGTCCGGTCTGGGGCTGACTCGTGTCGTAGAAGCATCCTTCTGAGGTGTGATAAGATATTGTGTTCTGGACGTTGTTACCGACACCCTCGTAGATATCAATTTCACCAGAGTAAGGCCAATTACCATCTGCTCCGCTGAGCCAGAACGCGGGCCACGTTCCGGAACCGTAAGGAAGATGAACGGCGTCGAGGATCAACAGACCATGTTGGATTGATTGCTTGGATGAGATCCGAGCCGACGGGCGGCGATTAGTTCCACTGTATGTGTACGTGGAATCGACAGAGAGGCCTGTAGATAATTGTTCAGCAGTCGGATACTAATTGAAAGAGGTATGCAGTACCAAAGTGCCCTTGGCTGTTTACCCAGACAAGACCTTGCTTCTGAGCTGCAGTTTGGGGCATGTACCAGGCAGCTGATGGCCCCGTCGGGTCCGTCGATACGGAATCGTCGAAGAAATTGAATTCGTAAATAAAGTCTGAGTGACGATAAATGTCTTGGATAGCTCCAACCACAAACGTGTCATGTACTAACCACTTCCTGTGTACGTCCTGGAGAGCGTATACCCATGCACTGAAGAGGATACAAGGAACAGCGCAGGGAGAACAAATGAGAGCCATCTGAACATCATGACTCTAGCTGCCCTAAAACGCTTTGAATGGCGTTGTAGGATTATGACATATCGATTAGGGATCTGTTTTATATGTCAGTGCCACGGGTGGAGTTCTTCTTGCAATCCCTGACCACATGGGTCCAAGGGTCACACATGGGACTTGATAAATAAAGCGAGTCAGCAGCTCTCCTATTGAAAACGGGTTTGAGGGAGTAACGCCGCAAAAGAGTAGCTGGCACAAGATTTAGGCTTCCGATTGACACCATGTCGCGCCGGAGAGTTATCACTAGGGGACCGGGAAAATAAGACGGAATAATTTCAGTGAACATGGAATACACGTATATGACGTATTGAGAAGAAAACACTCACCCAGTGGCTCCATTCGGAACCTGCATAATGCTGAATACCATTTTGCGTAGTGGGACTATGAGAGACCTTGTGCCACGCCCAGTGCCTAAATGAGACGTAGCCCCAGCCTGTAACCCTGGACTAACAACGTCTTATGAACGCCATAACAAGTTCCGACCAAAGGTCCCCTCAGGCCTATCATGATATGGTGTTTGTGTTTTTGAAGAAAAGTCTTTGAGCCCAAGTAATGTTGAGTGCCACCGGAAGGTGCCGTGATTTTGCCGCCTTGTCGGAGATGCATTTTTACGTCTGTGGGTTCGCCAGCTCATTCGTAGCTTTCCATCGATTCCTCGTAAAACAGCTCGGACAGCGGGTTCCTTTCGCATGATATCGATTCAGGGTACTCGTGTGGACTCGGCTTGACTAAGTTAAGGACACTCTGAAATCCTCCATCTCCTGTAGGTCTTAATTTTCTCGTACACCATGTGGACCGTGGCTCGCTCATAAAAATATCAAGTCATGGGTTATTATTGTCCATGTATACCTCTGTGCTTTTTTTTAGCCACGCTGAGTGACTTGGGGCTGTCGATGTTACGTGGCGTTCAGAATCTTCCCGTGTCCCCACTTGGTTGTGGCTCACGATCGAAAATGACCATCTGGTATGCCCCGTGGCGTGATTTTAAACGCCCATCCTAAATTCTTTCTTTCTAACACCATACAACGTTCGTGTACAGAGCCCTGCACCGGGACACGTATCAACCGAGTCAACCGTCTGTCTTGAGCGACCAGCTCCTGCAGGCACGAAGACTCGCACTTTGATGCCCAGAGTCTACTAGGTAAAAAACATTCAAAGACGTATCAGGGTACTGCACGATCTTCGCACGACAAAGGAAGTAAATGTCCACACGAACAAATATCCCTGATATACAAGTAGGTTCGCTGGTTGTTTGATCAAGGTCTGTCCCTTCTCTAGGGATTTCACCGCTCTCCTATATTTCGTTTCTTCTATTTTCCCTGACTGCTGATCACCTGGTCAAGTGATCAGGGTCAGCTGACCGGGAAGTGTGGGGTTATCGGACTAGGTGCCACCAGAACTAATGGAATATCACCAGTTATTCATTGTTAAGTATCAGACCTTTTTATGCCATTCGAACTCGGGAGTCAGGAGGAGAACAGTGCATACGGTGCATGTGGCCAAATGCTCCATATACCACTGCCCAGCATGAGATAAATTTAGGATAACCAAGTTCTTTCACTCTTCTTACATCCCATCTTCCTTATCTTGTGAAACGCATGGCCAGTGGATAAAATCTTGATTGCAAACGTTAGACGACAAAAACACATGGAACGGGACAAGACTCCTGTGGGGGGTGGGAAACACTTCTTGAAAGCAGAGCGGAGGGGAAAATCTGAGGTCATGCAATGGAAGTAATGATCACCCTCTTTGGATCCGACGATGGACAATACGGGTTGTACTGCACTGGAAACTGAAAATAGGATAGAGGTAGAGTGAATTGTCATCGCTGGGACCAGGTGTACTTGGACTAGACTCCACAAGGTTGTATCTCCTCCAATGCCTCATGGTTGACCATATGGTTTGTACGTGATCACAGGAAACTTATCCTCACGCATTGGCATTGAAGGCTATAAGTCTTGCCATGATTTTTGCGATCGGTCACTCACCCCTGATCTGGGGCCTGATGTATACCCTACATTGCTCTTCTACAGCAACACGGTAAGCGTTACGTGGCATCTTTGAAGATGCAAATGCAAACTATCTCCCTCAACGCTCGAGAAGCAGCACTGGCGCCCCAGCGTCATTACAGATATGACGATTCGAACGCCCAGTTTTTCAAGATATCCCATGCGATCAAGATCCACTTTTGGCGCCCCAAGGCATTCCTTGAGGACGCAGCTCGAATGAAACGTATGGCTCTGCTCATATACCTTAGTCAGAATTTCCTTTGATGCGCCATGCAGGCGTGAATATTTGAATTTAACCATGGGATCTATGATCAGTGCTCCACATCCTTCCAAAAAAAGGTTCCACACCGCCTGTAAGATTCATAGGAAAATCAATTGAGCGGTGTGGTTTCCGCCCCACAGCCGAAATTCGGATGTGAACAATATGTAGATGCCCCTGAAAAGATCGTCATGATGTCAAAGTGACGTTATGCTGCTGAAATGAAACTGAAGACGGTAATGGAGACAACAGGCTGGTATGTTCTCTGATCTCTATGAACCTCATTGGCACAGTCTGACGATAACCCTTCTACAACTTCCTGAGTGTGGAATATGAACCAAGAATACTTCTGACTAGTAAGATTTTGCAAAAAAGTTCACCCAAAACTAAAAATAAGCTTTCCGGAAAACATGTACCCAGAGCACAGAATTGCTTCCAAACTGTCTGTAAACATTCATCAGGATAATCACCGTATTATAATGAGCTTCAAAAACTCTAACTCATCTATACAATAATTGTCGCTTGCCTGTGTGGAAGTTGGTATAACCTACATGAAGTGTGAAAGCACTCTTTCGGCAGATCTTTTAGCCCCTCTAAATTAATTGAAATTCGAGGATCCGATTGATTTTCTGGTGTTATAGGAAAATAATCTTTGGAACCTGCGTACTTGAAAAAGCCCAATGTTGTGTGATGGTAATCACTGAAGATAGAGAGGGGATAGCAGAAAATGAAGTGTAAACATATAGATCCAACAAGAGTACCTAGGATTTGTGAGGGAAAACAAACCATGATGTCAAACCAACAGGTAAAAGCACAACTTACAGTAGCTCATTACACTCTGTGACACTGCATGGTGCATGTTAGCATACAATATATGACTTGTACCATGGCTGAGCATGTATAAATTTGGAAAGCTTGTGTGAAATACATCACAGTTGTAATAAGGCTCATTGACTCATTGGTCACAAGTGTCAGTGCTTGAATCAAAGTATAACTGTCTAGTTTAATGAGACATATATGTACCGTACCTTATTGGTTTGCAAACCAACCCATGGAGATTGGTAATAAATCATAAACCTAACCAGTGAATCATGGTATATGGTAAGTAATGGACATGTAGATTTCGATATTTAGTTAGAAAAGTATATAGTTTGTGGTACATTCTTGCATTCAGATCTTAATAAGTTTTGAACCAAGGTTGTATCTCTGTAACTTTTTCTGATATTATAAATATACTGTGTTGAATATAAATGAGCTGATCTAGTATGTATAAACAGTGCTATTACTATGCTAAAACACACCATTCTTGAAATAGCAACCATAGCTTTTATATTTTGATCAATATCAAAGTACAGAAGCATTCTTGTGACCACCACACTCAGGTTAATCATTTTCAAAAACTTGAAACTATTGAAACATTGAAATACATATAGGGAAGATCCAGTTTATTTCATTTTTTATTTCCTACTATGGCTAGGAACAACCTCCACCACAATGGCCCTATCTAGGACACAAGAAGACAATACTGTCTGAGTCAGCTACAATGTGAAATGTGGCATGCATCTGTTTCTGGTGTCACCATTGCCATCCACCTCATGTACCCGGGGAGGTGGTGAGAATAGGGGGATAATATAGGAACTATACCAGGGTAGATGGCATTGAACGAGATGGAAAACTGAGTGTTGAACTTGCAATAAGTAAAGAATGAAGTGCGTGAGGATGAACTTCCGCAAATGCTCAAAATTCTTTAAAAAGTAAAGACATAAAAAAAAGGCTCAAAAGTTGAGCTGCTTAGGCTTCTCCCAGTTATACTCGGGGTTATCGAAGTGTC
>QLPG01054085.1:0-11752 GCA_003314385.1 Gomphus sp. MG54 | reverse complement strand
GAGTCACTTACATTTACGAGTTTCTTCGCAAAAGTTTAGTACGTGTGAGTGACAACTGCAGCACCATAAGAATTCAAAACGAACTCAATCGAACAGGATTCAAATAGGTATAAACACCAGTAGGCTTTATAGACAGTGAATATAGTGACACTAGAATGATCAGACTATAGCTTGCTCAAATCTGATCAATAATTTTGCAGACATAGAAAAATAAATTGCTATATTTTGGTCTTCATGGTTTCACCATTAGGCCTTTCGCATGGAAGACGCCGTCGACTTTCCAATCATGAGTAGTAGTCGGAATCGGTTCTAGAGACGGATCCAGAAGCTGCTGCTGGAGAGACAGTCCCCCTTAATAATAACAAATAAATGCGAACCTTCTTATCAGGAAAATATACCAACCGTACAGAGTATATATAAACTCACACAGTATAGGTCTGGTGACTGGATTTGAATCGTAGCGTCCAGATATGCAAGACTGATATGAACTTAAAAAGCGATCGTAGTAGCCTTTCCCATGACCGAGTCGCGACATCGTCTGATCGAAAGCCATACCTAGTATAGGTGGACGTCGCAATTGACAGACAACACAGGGGGAAAAATCTCACCTGGAAGCAGTACAAGATCCAAAATAGGACATCCGGGATCCATGACTATGATATTAAATGCATCAAGGACCATTCAACAGCTATTGTGCAATCATTGCTCACCATTTTGTCGAGGACACCCGTTTCTTTCGAGACCAGGTTCCGGTATGCCCCAGTTGCCATTATGAAGGGTGTTTAGATCCTGTTCGTCATAAATCCTCAGCATGTCGATTTCACCACGTTCGTGATCAACTCTTGGAACATAAAGCATTTTTTCTGTAAAATGTGTGAAACGCTTGATACTATCGACCTTTGCCAACACGAAAGCGAATGAGCATACCGGTCCTAAGAATAGAAAAAACAAGCTGCCTTGTGTCTAATTCCCCGGAAGGCATGCTAAGATAACAGCACACAGCTCGAGCCTTTCTGAAATCTGGGTGTGAAGCGACATGGTCGCACACGAGTCCAGCTGAATAGAACACATCAGCACCTTTCATTAACCATTCAAATTCCATGCTAGGCATACATTGGAACTGGATCTCATTCGAGGGTATCGAGCTGAGAGTCTTGCGTAAGGAGTTCCTCAATGCTTTCTTGCCAGCTACTACTGCACTCGAAGTCATCAAGGCACATATTGAGTCTTCAAGCTCCGCTCAGGCACCACCGATCGTGCGGTAATTATGGAATTATGGATTGGGACGGAGGCGTACATAAGGAAACACCACGTGCGAGTGAGGTAAGCCTAGAGCGAGCGGAGTTTTGAGTCCTGGAACTGGGATCCGGTAGGGGTTTGGTAATCCCAATTCGGGTTACTATGAAGGTAGCCTTCTGGTAGCAAACAAATGATGCAGTGGTATTCATATCCGTATGTGCCAAGGACAGGTGCCACAACTAAGCTAACCTTCATCCCGATGGAAAAGGACTTGATTTACCAACCCTATTGGAATGTCATACATATCTGATATCGCGTCCGGATCACCCTGCCGCAAAAAAGGGTTCGGTTCTCCAGGCAGGGGAACATATGCCAATGAGTCTGTAGTAACGACGGATTATTCTCTCAGGGTTATATCGTGGACTCTGAGGACGGACCGGTGATCGTACGAAGGTCATTGAATGCTGGAGTCGATGACAATGCCAATGCCCAGTACGTGAAATAAGCGAGAAGCATAAGAATAATGGAATAAGCGGGAACAAGCAGAGCCCACTCTCTGACAGAATCCATAAGCAACGCTCGTATAGGTATTTGCCTAAAGAGCTTACCGAGAGGGATACCAGCCTACTCCTGCTCGTTGAATCAGCTCATCGGGAATCAAAGCCCATAAATGATACAACACAAAAAGTAGTGATGTACCCGTTAGGGCGGCGAAACCATAGAACTCTGGCGCACGGCTTGGACGAGTCGGGAAAGGGTATGCTGCAAAGGGAGCTAATGGGGAGGTGGGGGGAAGCTGGTCGCCGGAGCTATCCACCATGCAACTATGTACAAACAACAGATTCAAATAATGAATATATCGCGCCGGCAGTGAATGTATGCTTAAAACTCCGACCTCAAGTACCCGCCCACCACATCCATTTTAGTACTGGGTTTGCCAGTCTACGTTCCATTATAGATTCCGTTATGCACCCTGAGACCATCTCTTCCAATAATTCGAATGAATGGTGTGTTAGAGTTGATTGTCTAGGAAAGCCCCCTCAGCAGTGTAAGTCAGCGATACCACTGCATACCTCAATTAAGTCTCGCTTTCTTCTCTTTATGAACCACCCTAGTCAACACTCAAGAAGTCTGCAAGGTCTTTCAGGGGCATGTGGGTGAGTTGTCGCTGCAATAATCTCAATATTGACACGAAAAGAGCTTTCCGTCTGACATAGGTGACGTGGTTCGCGTTTCTGAATCTCTAGAGGGTGGGAAGAAATGGATGAAAGTCATATTTAGTAATGAAGACGGGTACAAGTAAGTGTTGACTGACAAAACTTATCATTGGACACAGGGACGCAGATAACCCGTATTTAGGAAGGCACTGTGTATGTCCGGCTACTCCATAGGCGAAACAAGCATGTAAGAGACCCCATGAGATTCGGTTCCATCTTTGTTATCTTCCGTTTGCGAATAACTCTATGCGCATATAATCCATTGTTCTCATTGGAGCGAGTCACATGCTGATTTTACGAACAGACAAGTGTCATCGTTCGGTACTCGTCCAATTCTCTCACTTGCGAAACCTAGGATCAAGCATGTAACGAAGCAGAAACGTGGTCCTGACACTCGCAGGAACCTCTACGTCCTTAATGTCCCTCATGACCTATCTGCGTGCGTCCTGGCTCATTTCTGGAACGTTCCTCTTTGGCTGTATCTCACAAGCATTTACTGTCGTCTATTCCAATTGCATATCCATTGTCTCATGCAGACAAGCTTATCATGACCTATTCTCCCCTCATGGCACGCCGACCCATACTGTCTTGCTTAAGACTCAAGACTCTTGTTCAAGACGACGTGGTTTTGTTGTGATGTCCAGTCACGACGAAGCTCAAGATGTCATCAATTGGTTGGATGGTATTTGCATTAGGTATGCCATTGATCGTTGCTGGCAATGGATTATTGGTTCCTCCCTTTTATTGAGTTTTTGGTGGGATCAATTCAGAGGCTTTCAACTGAGAGTGACGTGGGCGAATATCGATCGCTCGAACGGTAAAGGCCCTTTCTCTTACCATTTACCCTCTTCGTCTTGTTTTGAGTGATTTGTAGGATTCTTGTCGGGCTACGATCGCTCTAGTTTCGGTCAGGATGATCTGCCCTCCGTGCAACCCGTTCCTTTGTCCCCTGCCACATCAATTCAGCCAAAATGTATTGGGATTGGCATGGACACCACCACCATTGTTGCATCCAACATTCCTATGTCGCTCTTTCCTGCCACCGAGATTGATATCCTATTTAAGCCATTTGGCGTAATCAAAAACATCCAGGTCGTCTCTTCCAGTCCATCTCAAAATCATCCGCTTGCGACGCTTGCTCCTGCCAGCCCCCTTGCTCAGACTGCTATTGTGACATATGAAAAGGCTGTGGATGCTATTGCTGCAAGGAACACCCTCCATGGACAAGTCTATGAAGGTTTTGCACTTGCCGTCGGGTTTGTCTCGAACCTGGGTAAAGATGAACAGCAGAGACAGGGGATTTCCAATTCCATGAATTGTAAAAATCCTGTTCTGGCACCAACCACTAACATCACTTCTCGTTGTGGCTTTGACGGTGGACACTTATCTTCTCAAATTGTGATCCAAGAACAGAATTTTCGTGGCCTCACTGTCGACCCTTACGGTGCTTTACAGTTTCAGTACATGGATAACTTCCCTCTTGCACGCTCTAGCTACAGCAACTGGATGCCCTGTCCACCGCTCATGCCATATGTCCCGACTTACGAACCCCAGCATTCTCTGAACTCCCTCATATCTTACAAACCTGCCGCTCGGTACGTAGTGACTTATACTATAGCTATCGGCGTGTAAGTTGTCATCATATCTAGCATCCATTCTGTTTGCCATGAAGACCAAAATGGCAGTGGGTATCCTACTTATCAATCCCACCAATCCTCAGCGCCATTGTAAATAACACATGATCGAAGTGAGTGTATCTTTCTTGTCCTTACTGCTCTTCAAATTGATTTTTTCACCAGTCGGAAGCTCCTCAGAAGCTTCTCTTTGACTGCCGTGTCTCTTGGAGTAATTCGCATGACATTCGAATCTGTATTGCTAAGACAGGAATGGATTGGACTGGGATAGATGGCTACTATTAGAAGACAATCAGGGACATTTGTTAGCTTTCATTGTGGTCTAGAGGCAATTTCTACGTTTACTGTAACATGCGGGGAGCCAACTTCCAAGCGCCGATACGAGCCTTATCAGCAAGCACCAGCAGTTATTGGTTGGGTTATGACGTCCTCCGACAATGAGAAACCCCGTAAGAAACCTTCTGGAGTGAGGTTCAGTCCAATTGGATCAGCTTTCAGGCCCAAGTTTGGCAAGCGACGTGTCTCAGCGGGCAGCCAAGTGGGGTCACGATCAACCTCTGATTCTACTACGGGTTCACTGGTATCTCTGAACGAACACTCGAATCCAAGTAGTCCTTACGGAGAGAATGCAGCATCTTCTGCTGGTGAAGAGAGCAACGGAGCACACTTTCCTCAGTCTGCTATCCGTCTAGTCAACACACGACGGCCTTCAGAGGCCGATTCAAGTGCTAGTTCCCCAGTAGGACCGGAACCACTTGATGTC
The DNA here is from genome assembly GCA_003314385.1 of Gomphus sp. MG54. Taxonomy (NCBI): domain Eukaryota; kingdom Fungi; phylum Basidiomycota; class Agaricomycetes; order Gomphales; family Gomphaceae; genus Gomphus; species Gomphus sp. MG54. Next base: position 6,899 of record QLPG01054085.1, on the reverse strand, counting down.
GACACTGCCGTTGGCAATGCTGAACCTATGTTTCGTTCTCCAGAAGCCATGTCACCTCGACCATTAACTCCATCGAGACGAACTCCCTCAGAAGTCTCACCGCCGCCTTCTAGAACAACCACACCCATACCGACATCGTCCCGGATCCATTGGAATCTGCTTCGCAACGCCATCGTACCTGGTGCAGCTGTCTCACCTTCTACTCATATCTTCATCCCGGACGCCGTCCCTGCCGTATCCGGTTCCATACCAACACTTCCACGCCCCCAAACCCCAAGGCCTTCTCGATTTGCGCGACTTGGTTTTCGTCAAGTCGTTGAACAGACCCGTGAACTCGTCCAGGATGACATTAGTAGGTTTGAAGCCGAAATTTATCACGCTTGCGTAAATGCAAGGTTTGGCGACACAAGACATAAACCCGATAGAGAAGGCTCTCAATCGACCTATCTCCCTTTCGTGTCTACTGCATCCCTGCCTCTCTCTTCGACCACTACTACCAGTCAAATGAACAAATTCAACCAGTCGAGCGATTCGCTTGCACGGGCAGCTCCATCCCTCAGACTGCTCCACCAAACGTTATTGCGTTACGCATCAACTTCGGCTTCAACTGGGACCACAGAATGCCTTCCGTTCGAGGGCGAGGTTTTATCAGTTCTTCTGACTCCTTTCATGATGGAGTCCGGTATCCAGATTGAGACCGATGAGCGGTGGCTTGCCGTGGAAGCATTTGAGATTGCCGTTAAGGCATGGCGTAGCTCGTCTCAGCAGGTGACGATATATTCATGATGTCGAAGAATGGTAGTTCACGTGTTTACAGCGTGAACTTGACCGGATTCTGTGGTGTTGCAAAGCGGGATGGATCCCAGCATCTCCCGTGCGCTCCCGTATTCTGGGTACCTTATCGAACTTGCTGTCATCCTTCAAGCCCATACAGGATGCAAACCCTCATTCAATTCAGGATATTCTTCAAGGCTTACAGACACTCCTATATTCTATCAGTGAGGACCCGCAAACCTCCGATATGGATACAAACATTGTTCGCGAACTCTGTGCATATGTTTCAAATGGAGCATCGGGTCATCTCGATGTCAAAGAAATTGAAAAAGAGTATGATGCAGAATGGAGTTCACTGGACACAGAAGAATCTGTTCGCGTTCAAATAGTATTGGAAGGTGTGGTTCGATGCATGCAAAGTGGATCCGAAAGTCTGAGACGTTGGATTTTACATGTGTCGGTGGAAGTACGTGATACAATCCATGTGTAACATGTTTCATGACTCTGTTCCTCTTTTCAGACTTATTGGCCTTTATGCTCTGGTGCATTTACCCCTCTTTGCAAAAAGATAGTTGCACGTCGCTTGAGCACGTTTCTTCAATCATCACTTCGTTTACTCCGGTCGGACACGGCTGAGACAAACCTTCGATCTTTACATTCGGATGCCGATAATATCATTCGTCTCTTTCAACACAGGATATTAGCTGAATTGGAGCAGTTGCCCCTCCCAAGAAGTACACTCGACAGTCGTGCGCTCGTTGTTGAGCTGCTACTGGAATTGCTATCGATGGACTTACGGGGTCAAAGACAATACATCATCGAAGTTATTGGTAAATGGTGCAACGATGACGCCAATGGGTGGCACAGGTGCATAGAAACGGCAGTCCGTCTTTTCGTCAGTCAGCCATATATGCCTTTTAGTTTTAGTCTGAGATCCCATTCAGGTTCAGAAGACTGATTGGTCACATCTCACTAAAGCACTGCATGGTGTTGCAAACGAGCTACCTGATGAGGAGCGAAAACACATAGTCTCTATCGTTCTTCCAGCCTTACACACGGTGTGGCTTAATCTTTTCGTCATTCACAGTTGACTGACGCAATATCATAGCGTTTGGTCACAGATCCTCCCCAATATCCGCTACCTCCTTTGACTTCGCTCTTTCAATTGTTAGTTGTATTGTATCCCCAGCAGTTTTATAAACCACTTTTCAGTCTGGCCGCGGCATCCCGAGAAGCCACCATCGTGGGACATCTCCATGTAGTAACCGCGTTAGCTCGTCATCTTCCTGGTTTTTGGATTCGTGATCCAGAAATGATCTCAATCGCTTTGATGAGCGATGTCGGAAATAGCATAGGTAAAGGAAAACTGAAGGATGGCCAGCCATTAGCATGGTCAAAGACAAGGATGGGGCAGTCTTTGATCATGTTAGAACTGATTCAATACATAAAGGTGTTAAGAATAGAGAAACAGGACCCCACCTTGGTGAGAAAGGGAATTACTTGATATCATAGTGACCTGATGTATTCATAGTCTGCAGATGCTTCCCAAGCTCAAGCATATTGGTTCTTTACCGGCCTTGAAGCGCGGTTGGCCATTCTGTTGGATGCAAAGGTGCATTCGTTTCTTATCTCATTCATTGTATCACTCCTGGACAAATCGAAAACCAACAGGAAAGCAGCGCGTTGATACCCTTTTCACAGAGGGTCCTCTTGTGTGTCCTCTTCTTGGAGATCCGATTGTTTACCCAATCATTGAAATCGTTAGTATCTTTTTTGTCTCTTTTCCCTCTAGTCTACATCAATAACTTTTATCCAATAGGGCGCCATGGCTTCAACGAATAATAATATGGGCAACACAGGCGTATTCTGGAGCCCAGTTGCAAACTCTGGACACCGCTTCCATTGACCATCCTGAATTTCTACAATTTGTGGGGATGGACGATCATGATGAAGTCTTGGCGGCTGTAGCGAAGATTCAGTCTATCTATGTCTCTTGCTGGCAAGCACCTCCCTCTAACTCAAGGGTAGGTGTATATTGAGTTTATCCTTGCTGGAACTTACCGAACCACCGCAGCGTAGTACTATGGTCCTTTCAGCAGCATTTTCTCCGGAGAATACCGTCGAAATGTCTGTAGATGCTGAGCCTATCAAAGAACGTGAAGGGCTATTGAACTCCTTGTCATCTGGCGTTGCATCCGCCACCTTACGATTATTGGTAGCTGTAAGTGCTTTACTCAACCAAGCAGACCACGGCACTCTTGGTCCCGTGTTATGGTCACATTTTTTGGATGACGCTGATTCTCGGATAGTGGCTCCAGTGAGTGAATGCAATTTTTATGCCTAGCGACGTTTCATACAACATTTTGTTTAGGCTTGTTTCTTACTCACACATTGTTTGGAGAAATCACCAAAAGATATAACAAAGCTCATCGAAATCGACAGAGATAGGTGCGTTCTATCCACGTATAAACATTTCATATGAATAAATAGTCTGGCAGCTCCGACAGCGTAACTAGACGAACTTCAGTTCGTCGACTAATGACCTTGTACACCTGGCGTTCACAGCTTCTTTCTCAGACGTATATCCATGACCGGGCACGACGCAGGCCGTTCAAACTAGCCCGACAACCAATCGCTTTTGTAGCCATCGATGTTGGGTCTGGATCCTATGTGCACGAGCAGACCGAGGAGGATCGCAAGAACCTCCCTGGTGGTGCACTACCTTTGGAGCTGCGTAAAAGACTGGCGGAAGTGGGCTGGGAACAAGACGAATTGCCTACCGATGCGCGATTGAAAAAGGTCAGGGCCCCTATCTCATTATTTCCTCTAACACAGCTGGATCATATCAACACTGTGCACGAGGAATCGGTTTCCCCTTCGCAGAGCGCAGACAGTGTCAAACTACCCCTCCACCGTAAATCCAGCACTTCCGGACAATACCCCGGAGGAAAACGTCGGCCGGTGTTCGTACCGGCCTTGGTGTCGTTATTTTCATCCTTGTCTGTCCTAGTCTTTGATGACGACCCACTCGTGGCGAGTGTCGCGCGAGAAGCGATCCTTTTAATGCTTCGTGATGACCCTGCTATGCTTTGTCGGCCAGTCATGGATATGCTATCAGAGGATCTAGCACAAACAGGGAATGCGATTTCCGTGCTTCGCGCTTTCCTTCACGTCCATAACCGTTTACCTCCCTCCGCAAGCCATCATGTATTTTGTCATTTGGGTGGATTCCTGAAATTTGTCTCTCGTGATCTCGATACAGATCCAAACGCTCTTCGTGCCTTCTCCTACACCGTGCCCATCCTTTCCAAGTTGATTAACCAAGTTAGCAACCTTTCTATTAGAGATTTACGTCGATCAAAGTTTGAAATTTACGTCTTCCCATCCGGATCACTATGGTTTCCCCCTACCGTACCACTGTCCACTATGTTTCCACAGTCGCCTGACCATACCATTGACCCCCTCGATGAACTTCCATCACAACTTGTGGCTATATGCATGGTTCGCTCAGCACAAAATATGCTCCTGTTTGATATGCTCAAGCACAAACCACAAGAAGTGCATGCTGTGCGAAAAACTCTCACGGGGTTATTCCTCCCTGGGGAGGACACTGGGAAAGAATTGGATACTCTTAGTTTTATCCCGAAGCGTTTTTCAAACGGAAAGCGACAGCGCAGTGGACATCATCAAGTTTCTTTAGCCTTAAGTAGGAGCCACCTACTGCTCTTGGGACAGGTTTTTCGAACCATGTCTCGAAATTTCAGTAACAAGGCTGAGCTGGCACGCTTGTTTGATGCTCTCAACAAGATACTGCTAGTGCACGGAGATGACATCGGAATTGTTGCACATGCCTTAATAGGTTAGCCAACATTCTTCAACGTTTTTCTTGTTTGCTCATTCAGCTATCGTAGCATGTATGATCGGGGCCACTCGATTTAAGAGATTCATCTCCTCCAATAGAGGCTTCGGACTCTTTATGCCAAGCATTTTGAAGGTATACGCCGAAGCAGAATATCACTCCGACATTCAACGTGCCATTCAGTACGCTTGCAGCCGATTTTACGCCATTCACGAAGAGGCATATCTCTTTCAGAGTGTGGACTTAGCCTCCAGTATGCTTGCAAAAATGAATCACTCAGAGGATCAAGATTGGTTTTCTAGGAAAATCTGGCGGTTGTTTTCGGCTCTCAAGGCACCATTACATCGAGGCATACCAGATGCTGCTGCCATTCGTGATTGTAATAGGATGGAGGAGCGGGAGGCTCTCATTGCTGCCACAGTCACGGACGAGACTACAAAAACCGACACCCAAGAATCATCAGGTAGTGAGCAGCTGAAGAAGATACTTGCTTCAGGACAGTATGACGACAAACAACTTCCCCTGGACGACCTGGCGAGACTTTTCCTTACAGTTATTGCATATGATCCCACAATAATACGGGCTCAAAATTTCCTTGCGTTGTTTAGGCGTATGGCACCTGAGTTCTACAATGGCTCAAAATCAGCTCGTGAAATTTTACGAGAGGGTATCTCTGCGCTAGGTTCAGCTCTGTTCGTTAAAGCCCCTCGACCCAAGTTCTTTGAGAGCAACCAAGGACGACCCATACAACACAACGTCGTTGATACCATAGCACAAGAATCAGAGCACAGTGCCAGAGTCTTTGATGACCCTTCCACCCCTTGTGACCATGTCATGATGCGCCGCGAGTATCTGAACCTTGTGCTAACGTTCACCCAGATGGGTGGTGATCTTGGGAAAGGGACCATACGGCGTGCACTGGATCTTGCGAAAGGGCTACTAAAGGAGTCGACACGTCCTAATCCAGAATCGGAAGGTACTTTCCTCCACAAGCTAACAGAGAGTTCTTTCTCCCGTTTGGATATTACTGTAAAACATGCAGTCACCCTGCTGCAAGACGTTGCACCTGTGATACGCTCCTTTGCTCTATCCATAGACTGCAGTGGTCTTCTAGAGACCATATTGGAGTTACTCAAGCGGCCGGAATTAGCCAACGATGTTGACTTTGTGCAGTTCATTGTTGACCAGATTGCTAGACCAGTGGTAGAAGCATGTGGGACTGCTGCATCCGAAAATCTGCTCATGTCTCTTCCAATGCGACCTTCCGTCATATCTCTCGTTCGTCGCACGGCGGCTCTTGGGAACACCGATGTGATCACCAGCATCGAAAAACAGTCACCATCTCCAGGCTTTCTCGTGGGAATCGTTCTGCCTCTCTGTTTGAGTATTAAGACATCTGGTGAAGTTACAACAGAGAACCAGTGGCAAACCCATGAGCGTCCGGGCCCACGCAATACTGTATTTCTCCGCCTTTTGGCTTATGCCATGGAAGCATGTCATGGGGTAACAAACATCGAAAATGAGAGATCATCGCCCCTGCCAGCTCTTCGTCGACGAGACTCTGAAAAGAGCAAACAATCTTCGCCGCCAAGCCGTCGAATGCCCCTTGCTACGTTAGCAGTCGTTGTGCAGATTATCAAGATCATCGTTTTTCGCACTGGGGATGACCTTTGCAAGGGGGTGTCTGGTTTTTGGGCTCGAGTAGCTCGGTTCCTACAACAGCTTTTGGACGATGGTGACGCACGCTTCGCCTTACCATCAGTTTCATCGACGACACATTCTCCCTGGCAATCTCCACACCCGGGTCTAAGCCCAAGCCCAAGTAGCAATCATGCACGTACCCGATCCGTTTCATCAGATGATCATACCTCTTCCTCGCCATCTTATCGTCCGCCCCGTGTGGTTGATTACCTCACGTGGTCACTCCTAGAGTTTCTCTGTTGCGCCCCATCACCTTTGACTCTACAAATGCGTCTTTGGATGCAGGAAAAGGTGTACAATCTGGATGCAGAATTAAAAACTAGAGTAAATTCTGGTCCATATTTGGGACGTGACTCCCGTCGTCTTTCTTCATCCGTGTTTGCGAGATCCCGTGGTTCATCAACGTCGCCAGAAGCATTACGAGGGTTATATGGGCTCTCTAAAACACCCAGCGAGTTGAACTTATCGGCGTCCTCCTCCACAGATGTCAATGCTTACAACCGTTTTCCTTCTTCTCCTGGTTCGCTGCAGCCAGGATGGACTGGTCCTCGGATAGTCCATCTTG
>QLPG01053980.1:0-21549 GCA_003314385.1 Gomphus sp. MG54 | reverse complement strand
ATAATTAAGAGTTAATTACTAGAGGTAATTCACTCTTAATTGGCCAGCCAAAAATATTTTAATATTTTTTGTTGTCAAAATATGACTGGTTTAAGTGGAATTTTCTTGAGAGTAGAGGTTTGGATTCTGCAGGCTGATCTGGTTCAGAAAATTGACTAGAATAATAGGGAACATTCCCTGAACCCCAACACTCCCAAAGGTTTTGAGGACATTCACTAGGGTAGAGAGGTCAGTTTTGTTAGCCTCAGTAATACCTTGGGGTGCCAAGACCACAACAGGATTTGCTGAGTCAAAGAGTATGTGTGTGGCAGCTCTCCATTGCTGCCTGCCAGGTGTCTACAGGCCTTGAGGGCCCAGCTGTTGACCAGAGGACTACAGCACCATTTCACAGGGACATAGTAACAAAGCAAGGGAGAGAGAAAGGTGGTGCATGGAAAGGTGCAGAGTGTAAAGGTATATGTGTCACGAAAGAGTGTTCCAAGGTATCCTTCCAGTTCCAGAGGTGTGTGCCAACCAATAGGAATGTGGGAAATTTTGTTTGAGGTGGTGGTAGGATTCAAGGAGGGCTCGCACTCTAATGATACACACACGCTCTCTTTCTCTCTCTAATATTCTCTAGATAGTCTTGTGTATGGCCAGGCAGATTGTTTTTCGGGGACCCTAGTTGTAATTTAGCCGTGGGAATATGGCAGTGCACAATGTGGCGCGGTTTGTTTGACCTTGGTCGCGAAGATAGCGCGGATCTGACACACTCGGTAAATGCTATTCCAGACCCTAATGGGATATATGGCGCATTTCGGCAACGAGGAGTAGTATTTATAGTGATTGAATTTCAGCCCCTTCAACATTTCATCAATTTCTCTTTCCCCGCCTCATGATTGTGCCAATGGCCTTGTCGTTTGTTCTCCTCGCTACTTTTTTTGCAAGAGATGTAGCTGCTTACAAACCGTTGGTATTTTCAATAGTTTCATTCTTAGCATGAAGGCTCAAGTTTCCGCAATATATTTAGTACAACTGCCTCCATCATAGTTGCTCGAGCTGCGCAGGGCAACGGCGCAACTATTTTCGGTGGTGATTCTAACCCTTTCGGTAGTGGTTTTTCAGACACTGCGAGTAACTTCGGTGGTTTTAACACTGCAACTGATTTCGGTGGTTTTAACACTGCAACTGACCTCGGTGGTTTTAACACTGCAACTGACTTCGGTGGTTTTAACACTGCAACTGACTTTGGTTTTGGAACTGATACCGGCTTTGGACCGTCCCCGACGGGCTCCTTCAACAATGGTATCGACGCAGCCAATACCACTACGAAAAATTTGGGAAAGACGATTGGAATTGTTGTGGTAAGTGAGATCATAGCGATGGCCTCATATCTCGAATTTTCTCCCTTTTAGGGAGTCCTCCTCGGTTGTTGTTTAATCTTGTACGGAATTGTCCTTGCTGTATTCCTGACGCGGCGGAGGAACAGAAAGTCGTGGTATGGACCCACAGCCGAATTCTATCGTAAGGGAGGTCGTATGGATGACGTTACTGCCGGCCAGCCACTCTTGGGTGACCCAGCCCCATCCTTCGTCACTTCTCCATCCACTACGACATACCATACGTTACCCTACCAACCAAGTCCTTCCCCATCCACCCAGTATGATTCAGAGGCGAATTATGGACCTGTTAACCCGCCTGTTCAATATTTACAAACTCCGATGGCTCAACACTATCCTCATCCTCAATATTATGAACCAAAGGCAGCCGCACCTCACAATGATGCCTCACCCCTGGTGATCGAGGTGTAGTTGACTGGCCAATTTACATAACTCGGATAAATGCGCTGCCCCATTTTCACCTCCCATCGTTCACTTAAATACTTGTATTCCTTTCTTTGCCTCTTTTGCCTTTTACATAGTTTAACATTTTTTTGTCTATCATTAAAGATGAGATTATTGAGGTTAATACAGGTGATCTGGAGGGATTGTATTTTATACGAGGTAATAGCGTTACAATCGGCACAACAAGAAATATGTGGACAAATGAGAGTTGTGACGTCGTTTCTTAAATCCTAACGAGAAAAAGCCTGCAGATCATCGGCCGTAAGGATGGAATCGATGCTGTCCGCCGGTCGTCCGTTGAGGTCCAACGCCACCTTGGCCTCCGGGCCCCGTAGGTGGTCCAGCTCCGCGAGGGCCTCTGGGAATGTTGGGATTCATTGGCGTTGCCCCCATCGAAGTTGCCGCTGGCCCCCCTCTACCCATGCCACCCCCCATGCCACCCCCCATCATCATTCCTGGTCCTCCCACACTTCCCATACCTCGTCCATACCCTCCCATGCCCATTCCGCTCATACTCATACCCGGACCACCACCTGCCATCATTGGATTCATTCCCATCCCCCCCATCATCGGGTTCATACCTCCACCAAAACCTGCCCCACCTGCCCCACCAAATTGTTGGAACATTCGCTGATAGAGCTGCGCGAGAGCCTGAGGGTCAAATGGTGTTTGACCACCGGTAGTAGCACCAGCTGTTGGTGAGAAAGAACCTCCGCCTCCGCCTCCACCGTGCATTCCATGTCCACCATGAGGACCCTCACGGTAAAAACTGTTTGGGCCCATCTGAGCTCCACGCGGCTGTGCAAGTTTGACTTCAACCTAGTGAGGTCATGCAATAGGAAATCTTAATGTGAGGGCTAGAGCTTAAGACGGTATTAGTGGACGTACAACTTTGCCTTCGATATCAAGACCACCCATTCCAATCAGCCGTTCCACATCACTTTTCTCGTCAAATGTGACGAACCCAAAGCCTTTACTTCTACTTGAATCACGGTCAATCATGACTGTCGCATCAATGACCTTGCCAAACTGATTGAAAAAGTGACGCATTGATTCGTTTGTCACAGAGGGTGCCAATCCACCGACAAAAACCTTTTGAGTACGATTGTGTTCTTGACGTGGAATCGCCCTTTTTGGGTCTATCTAATCAAATATAAATGATTGAAGCCTCATTTTTTTTACTACTAGCAGGCAACCTACAATTTTGCCGTCGAGATAATGTTCCCTGACCATTACGGCATTGACAGCTGCAGGATCCTCAAATGTCAGGAATGCGAACCCACGTGAACGTCCGCTTGCATCGCGCATGATAGTACATGCATCTACTTTGCCAAACTCGGAAAAATACTGCCTAAGTGTTTCTACAAGAATCTATGAGTATAAGGAAGCGTGTAGCAGAATTTATATACTATGTACCATCTGTAGTATCCCAATTCAAACCTCCAACAAACATTTTCCTTTTGATTCGTTTAAGGCGTTTAAGGAAACACGGGATGTGCGACAAGGCAGTAACGACGGATCCCAGGATGGACAGTGAAAAGATTGCTATTAGCATCGCGGTCTAGAATACGTGAGGATAATAGCAAAAGAATGAACTTGTCTGGGTACGCTAGTTCTAGTCCAGGTTGGGCTAAAGAACTCGAGCTACCAGGGATGTAGATGTATGTGCGATGCGCAGGGACTACGCGACGAGTACGAAGGTAGAACTACCATGTCGCATCTAAGGCCACCGTTAGGCCTGGACATTTCAAGCATGATCGGGCACCGGTGTGCATGCCATCGTCACAAATACCACAACAATCCTTAGGTTTGCAATCGTATGAATCTCACTCACCCTTCATCTTTCATCTCTGATGGTCGCACGCTGCGATCTACAACGTTGATATGAGATCGCTCCCCTGTAGTATCAACTTGAGGTATCTCAGCCCTTTCAGGTTGGTAGTCTTGTCGGTCTGATACCAAAGGTGTCGTGTGTTGGTAAGCAGAAAACTGCTGTGATACTTGTGTAGAATATGGAGTTCCATTGGATACGGGTGGTGCAGTAGCCGGTTGAACACTGTATGGTGTCGAGGCAGCGGTATGACTGGTAGGGGCAGTGGACGAAATGAATTGTGCTGTCGTTGTTGACTTAGGCTCTGAAGGGGGAGGCACCTGAGTAGTCTGTGGTGATTTAGGAATGGAAGTAGTAGTCGGTTCCTCCTTAACGGAAGTTTTGGGCTCCTCAGTCGATGAGGTGGGTTGGATCTCAGGCTCCACCAATGGGACAGAGAACTCATTGTCGTCGGCTCCATACAAGTCTGTAAAAGATCCGTTTATTAATACGATATTTATTTAACGATAAAAACATGTACTGTTACCTCCATAAAGATCATCGTCGAGCTGCGACATGGTTGTAATGCAAACTGAGTTTGCGGAACTTGCAACGGAGTCTCAAAACCCTTGAGTCCATAAGAGCCTACGATATTTAGCATCCTGCAATGTTACCAACCCCTGCATCTTCCCAGCAGCCAAAGTCACCATCAACCTCTATCGAAAGTGGAATGTCGGCTTCTAATCCTAGCAGCAGGCTTTCCGCATCGTCCCAAGACGCTGCTGACGTTACTGAGACATCACTACCGTGCCTACATCTAGATCCTCTTTTCGCTGATCCTAATGTAATGAGGAAATTCAAGGCAATTATATCTTGGAAGACAACCAGAGCATACGAGACTACATCAGCATCAAAGCGGAGAAAAGTCTGTGTTCTTTGTTCGTCCGTGTTCAAATGACTACTAATTGAACCAATTACTCTTAATAAAAGCTGCAATCTCCCACATGTGGCATATGTTCCTTCGCTCTGCACCGCCCTTATGTATGTCTACACTGCAGCTTTTCTGGTTGTTGGCCCAACGGTCACGTGATTCAACATTTGAATGAAACTGGCCATGGTTTCTGTTCGTGATCCATCATTAACCCCTACTTACACACAGAACCGATAAGCCAAATAAGGCGTAGATTGCTCTTCAGGGTCGTTGTTTTGCGCTACATGCGATGATTTTGTTCATCACCAGAAGTTCAGCGCTCTATATGCCAAGACAGTTCTCGCGACCGAAGAAAGACTTACTTGCTTTCAAGGTTTGACAATATGTGTTTTTGTTACACTATTTCTCACAATCATCCTGAAGTTGGAAAACGGCCACGGGAACATTTCAAACCTTGGGTTGCTGATGAGGAAACTCTTTCTTTGCTGCGAGATACTGATGTTGTGTCATGCCAAGGTCAACCAATGTTTGTCTTGATCATCATGATATTGAACGCTCGTATAGGCCGCCGGGGCCTCCTTAACCTTGGTCAAACTTGTTATCTTAACGTTGTTTTACAAGCATTTATTCATAACCCCCTCTTACGGAACTACTTTTTGAGTGACACCCACAATCATAAGCTTTGCAAAATTAGAGACTGCGTATGCTGTGAGATGGATAAATTATTCACCGAGGTGATTGGCTCTCTAGAATCTCTTGGCGAAGAGCTGACGCTCGATAGATTTACTCTGGCAATACAGCACCCTATGGCCCTACTTCTCTTCTCGCATCCACTTGGAGAGCTTCTTCAGACTTAGCGGGTTATGCTCAGCAAGACGCCCATGAATTCTTCATTTCCGCATTGAATCAGATACACACCAATTCTAAGGGATCAACTAACGTTTCCTGTAATTGCATCATCCATTCCACATTTTCGGGACAATTACAAAGCGACGTAAAATGCGGCCGTTGTAACAATATTACCAGGACAATTGATCCATTGCTGGATGTCAGTATGGAGTTGAAAGGAAAAGGTAATGCAGGCATGTCCGAAAACACTCTTACCGCCTGCCTTCGCAGGTGATATTATCCACTCTCGTCTCCATTAAGCAATTAATAATTATAATACAATAACTCTTGACAGATATACGCATCCAGAGAAATTAGGTCCGAAGGAGTACAGTTGTAGTAAATGTGGGACAGATTCCCATGTTGGTCTCTTTCCTTTCAGGTTTACTTCCCTTGACGTTTTTATAAAGGAAGCCACGAAACGGCTGAGCCTTAGGAAATTGCCTCCCGTGTTGTGCTTCCAACTCAAGGTACATTTAATTTCTTCGAATGACATTCCTGAGGTTGACTTGATACAGCGGTTTGAACATAACTCCACGGATAAGTCTGCTGTTCGAAAGATTGACACTCTTATTCGTTTTCCGGCTGTTTTAAATATGCTAGAATTTACCACAGTCGTAGCTGGAATGCAAGAATCAGAGGAGATAAAAAATAAAATTCCTGGAACACATCGGATAAGGTGTGTGTACGCATTTACCGCCAGTTGGATGCCATTCATGGTCATATTAGTGACCCCGGCCCAGAAACCATGTACGAGTATGACTTATTCGCCGTAATTAATCACGAGGGACACATGAATAATGGCCACTACACTAATTTTGCACGCTATTGTGATGAAGTGAGTGCACAAGCATTTAGTATACAAATTTATTTACGTTGCTGCAGTGGTACCGATTTGATGATGATAAGTATGTTTGATGAGAATATTTTCTTAAACATCTTCTAATTTATGTCAGAGTGCACCCTTCAACTTTGCAAGATTGTTTAAATTCCGTGGCGTATATGTGCTTCTACGTCAAGCGACACCTCGACTACAAGCCTTATCAACGTCCATCCTATGTACTTAAACGCGAGACGGAAGTGGTGAGAGCCCGGGAAAGGGAGATGGAAATCGAAAAAGAAAAAGAAGCTGCTCGAATAAGAGAGGTTGAGGATGCCCTACTGGCCACCGTTTAAATTCATCCTGGACAGATCTTTCAAGTATATTCTTCGGGACATGCCCGACTTACAGTAATACACCTGCGAGTTTAAATTCATTTTACAGACCCAAGGCATTTCCAATTGGTTTTCTCAACCAATCTAAAGGAAAGAAATCTTACACTCCCGTGAGAGGCAGTGCCCTCCTTCCCATTGTATCACCCCTGTCATTTCTTTTCGTTCCTTTAGTCTCAATTCTATGCGATTTATGGCGAGCATATGTTAATCCATCAACACTGTCGAGGCCAACATACCAGTGATGGATGGAGGTGCCACCAAGCATAAGGACATGAATCTTATGATGGATAATATATACATTGCATCCCAATTCAGTGACACGAAAGAAGTTTTGAGCTGTGATCCTCGGCTCGAAGGCCGTGTGGAAGGCTGGAAGTGTACATATGTATGCGACATGGCTCGGACGCTAGTTATACATTACTCCAGTTCCCAAGCAGCATAAACCGGCAAACTGTCATTGGGGATATCTTGGCACAGCCAGAGGTTCTCAGATGCTCTTACACTAGAACTGTGAAAATATCGAATATTTCGCTGACTAACCAGGTCTCTGTCTACCGGATTATTGGGCAAGTTATCATTAGCTAATCTTTTATTTTATGCCTTCTTTCCGTTCGATCTTGTTCTGTGTTAAACAGGAACAGGAAGGCTATGGTGCGGTGAATCTCGACGATGACATGAAGTCTGGATGTGTGTTTTGCCAAATCTCCCCGGCTGGTGGTTTTGACATTATATCAGAAGTAAGATTGACCCCTTCCAATGTCAGGCTAGCCTACCTGGTATGACTTTCTCAATTATTTTTCAGAACTCAACTCTAGTCGTCTTCCGAGATCGCGACCCAGGGGCGAAAGAACATCTTTTGGTGGTACCAGTCAAGCACATCCGTAATCAATCTAGTGTGGGTATACGTTCAATGCTTAACTGAACAATGCAGCAAGTGTGAAGACATTGGGGCGCGACGATGTCCCGCTTCGTGAGTAGCTTCACTGATAATGATGGTCATACGGATCTGACTTGAGAGGAAAGTTAGAGACATGGAGCATATAGCTCACCGGGCATTAGATACTCTTGGCATTAACGTCGATTCTCGAAGGTGCGTCCTTAATAAGAACTTATTGATTTCCTCTCTTTACCAATGATGACGGTATACCATAGACTTGGATTCCATATACCGCCTTTCAATACTGTCATGCACCTCCATTTACACGTTCACGGTCTGCCCTACAAGTCACTCTATCGTCAAGCCAAATACTCCATATCCGCAGGAAGGTGGGGACAGAAGAAAGGATGCTCGTGGTTTGTGGATATCTACCAAGCCATCAACATTCTGGAGGATGGTGGTAAAATCGGTGTTCTCCCATACTAGGAAGAAACACCGCCTAAAGATGATATGGCTAGGTTGATCATCAGGCTAAGCCAATGACAGTGTTTACATGAGCTTGTGTTTGAACTTCCTAGTGACACGATCGCTGGATCGGAAAGCGAACTGATCACCGTAAATTTCGAATTCGATGACGGGGTCAGAATCTTCGATTTCCGATGATTCTGGTGAAGGTGCGTACAACGGAACGTTGCAAACAAAGACAGAGTTTTTCTTTGGGATGACTGCAGATCTCAACGAGTAAGCATTAAAAACAGTTTATGCGATAAAGAGAACCCACCTTTTAATCTATCCTGCTTGGTGACAACTTTGAAAGTATTCTCAGTCTCTAGGATGACAATTCCGGAACAGCCAACAAGGCAAGGATTTTTTGCACTTCGTACTATACATGTCAAAGAATCATTTAAACTTTCTTCATATTGATATGGGCTTCTGCATACCCGAAATGATGCTTCCATGAAAGTCTGCTTTCACTACTTTTGCTTGCATGCCCTGCACACTTGGCATGTGGAGCGAAGAAGGATCTACTGGGGTGCCAGGACGAACATCGAGTCCTAGAAGCTCAGCCATGTATGACTTCCAGAGTCGATGAAGTGGCATGAACAGTTGATATCTATTTCACTTCAGCACCCGCATAGGGACGAGGGAACCATAAACGTGCCGTGTCTCTTCCTTCTTCATGCTCCATATGCCTCTCAGGACAGCATCCTTTCGGCTAAGAACTCGAGAGTTTCTTCTAGCAGCGTCTTGGGTTTGCCGTGCCTTGCGCTGATCTGCCAATTGCTTTGCTCTGCTTTCTCGTGCAGGGTTTTCCAACGGGATTAGACGGTTCTGAAACCGGCTTGAATATATTGCAGATGGATTTGGAGATAATGTGAATTGGGATTGCACGTAAGTTGGTGTAAATGGTGCCGATGTGGTAAGTCTGAGGCTTTGACCCTATGCGAGATTACTTAGTGGAGAATATAAATGATTTAGATTCACATGCTTTAATTTGTGAAACGTGAGGGAGTTCTCGGTAGGGGTCAACGGAGGAGGTTGCTTGGGCATTGCTATTGTTCATGGCAGAAATGTGACAAGACATGTATTGTATTTAACTTCCGAAATCATGTGAAACCAACGGCCAGGCTGGGGGCATAAGTGCTCCTCCGAGTCTCTCCTACATACCAACACCCTCCCACTATGTCTGATCTCAAAGAACCTGGTTTTAACGTTAAACTTCCTTCTTCTTTTCCGGATATGTTTATAATGACCTTGTTGGTAGTCTTCAAAGATCTTAGTGGCACTCGGAGGAGCGTTCGAAGAGGCTAGTGATGCAGAGAAGAAAATGCAGATCAAAAAGGTCAATATTCCTTGGTTATCAATGATTTAAAAGTTTCACACTACTCATACACAGACAAACGGCATCTTTGAGCTGCGTGTGAAGAACGAAGAGGGTAAAGAAGTCATATGGACCATCGACTTGAAGAAGACGGGAACAGTCTACAAGGGAGAGGCGAAGCCCAAGGCCGACGTTACCTTAATTTTTGACGGTGAGCCTTTCCGTTAGATTCTGTCAAGCAGAAGGGTTGACATTATGTGTTTGAGATGATGTCTTTGTACAAATTGCATCTGGGAAGGTGAGATAGGGTGTTTGCTATTGGTGAATGACTTGCGTTAATTGTCAATTGACTCTCATACTGTAGTTGGATGCTCAGAAAGCTTTCATGACCGGCAAACTGAAGGTATGCATGTATACTATTCTATGAATCAGGGTGGTTTACACATCTGTCTTAGACAAAGGGTAACATCATGCTAGCCACGAAGCTTGATAGCATACTGAAGGTTTGTATCACGTTCTTCCACAAACGTTTGCTATTCAAATTTCACCTAAACAGACGGCAAAGACAAAGGCGAAATTGTAATAATAT
Organism: Gomphus sp. MG54; assembly: GCA_003314385.1. Classification (NCBI taxonomy): domain Eukaryota; kingdom Fungi; phylum Basidiomycota; class Agaricomycetes; order Gomphales; family Gomphaceae; genus Gomphus; species Gomphus sp. MG54. Next base: position 11,594 of record QLPG01053980.1, on the reverse strand, counting down.
GCTAGAATTAATTATTGCAATTAATATTCGTGATTTCGTGTTAGCTCAAGGCAGCTGAAGTGGGGATTACAATTCAGGAGTCAAATGGAAATCCAATATCAGAGGAACGACCCAAATAGTCCTTGAGAACGGCGTTTTTGAGGCTGAGCATCCTTTCGCAAGTTGACCAAACTTTGCAGAGATTTCATGACCTGTGACCACCCGCACCAGTGTCATGTAACGCGCTGGGAACATGACGAAAGTATAACTCACCTCTTCTAGCTTATCCTTTCGCTCTTGCAGGTCTAGATGGTGACGCACAGCTGGATTTTCGCGCGCAAATCGTTGTATCTCGTCTCGATCAAGATCATAAATTAAGCGAGAATCGATTTGCCGAGGAAACTTAAAGCAACGTTAACAAAATGAAAGAACGCTATATCAAAACGATACCTGATAGAAGAACTGGTCAAGTAGCTCAATGTTAATGAATAATGCTGAGGTATACGCCAACTTGTCAGCTACGACGTTTAGGAAAGCTTCCGGACATAAAATCCCGTTCTCTGGCCCACTCTTGCACCGTTTTGACTTGAGCGCGGCAAGTCGTAACTTCAGGATGCCTAAGCGGTCGTTGTAAAGGATGGCATGTCGAGCTGACCAGGTCTAGTAAGACAAACTATTAATGACCCATGAGCGCTAGAAGTACTTACCATCTAGTAGTTGTGCGGGGTTATATCGATATTGGTCTGGTAGGTCGTCGTCGTTTGTACCTGGAGTCTCTGAAGTCGCCAGACGGTTAGCTTTTCGATCTTGTTCGAGTTCCTCAAGCGTCTTGACATAGGAGATCAAATTATTCAACCGTCGGCTCCCCCCGACGCGTTTCCGAATTTCCTTGAGCTTACCCTCGCACATACCAACTTCCCTCTCAAACAGGTCAATAGCCTTCACTCGGCCAGCCTCCCATTCCTGAGGCTCGACCTCGACCTCATACTTGAATGGCTTAATACAGTTCTCCACCTGGTCCGAAGTGACCCCCATTCTATCTCGTAGAATCATGTGCGAAAATTGAATGAGCCTGTCTGCAGCACCAGGATGGAATGTGAATGGCTCTCCGGTAGCGATAGACTCGATCAGCGCCCGAAGACCCTCTGCAACGAGATGCGTAGAATCGCGACCTACTCCCGACTTGGTAAGTAAGGATGAGGCAGCTTCCAATTTGTATCGCCAATATGGCTCTACAGCTTCGGGCTTCAACTTGGGGTCTGCAGCAAGCGCGTTCAGCTCTGCAGCTCGCTTGTCTGACCAATATAATTGCTCAAGCACATCCATGGATTTCTCATCCAGCATCATCTTGAGTTTCGCCCGTAGCTGGGGCTTACTGAACTGGTTAGTGTAATTCTTAAACTTTGTTTTGAGGTCATCAACTGTCTCTGCGACGTATGACTCAGCTGTTATGCGGCGATCGTTGTATTGCACCTTAAATTGGTAGGTTGCTTCCTCCAATTCAAGCTGCACAGCATTGGTGATTCCATGCAAAGATGAAGCCATCGATGATTCCAGAACTTCCATGAGCCGTCTGCGAAGTGTGTCCGTGCCAACCATCAGGGAAGTTGAAATGCCGAAATGTTCTTTGTGTGCACTAAAGAAATTATCCTCTGCCCTCGGCGCCGCGACCGCAACCAAATCGGAGGATTTGTGACCTTTCGGCTTGCACACTACCCCAACGTAACCCAAATGTAGCGGATAACGGTTCCCAGATAGAATTCCAGCACCTTCATCTGGGGGAACAAGGTCCATCTTTGTAATGACACCAATGGTGCGGAGGCCAAGCGGGTCTACTTTGCGACTTGCTCTGAGCGCAGGCGAATTGGCTAAGTCAACGTCGGCTGCACATACTGCTAATATGATGTTTGGTTCTCGGATATACTTTTCGCAAAGTGAGGCAATCTTCTCCTTGAGGGTTTCCGGTTGATCAAGGGAAGATATCTGTACATATCCAGGTAAATCTATCAAAGTTAGGTCTGGGACGTGAGGACTGTGTATGCGCAAGTCGATTGGTTCATTGGAAACAGCTTCGGAAGAGGGAACGGCGAGATTGAGGTCAGTGAGGGTTTTCTGAATTTGTGAAAAGTCGGATATCCGGCCGAGGCCAAGTGCTGGAAACTCCCCATACTCATCTGCTTCACCTGAAGCGGAAGGAGGATTGTGAATCAAGGTCAGCTCGATTGGACGTCGAGTGACCATGTTATTCCCTCTGAAAGAGAGATTCAGTGTTCAGACCGATAATGAGTTGCTGCACTTACTTGGGTAAAAATTCCTGCCCAACAATGGCTTCTAATACAGAGCTCTTTCCTGAGCTTTGACTGCCGATGACCACAATACTGGGCAGCTTAAGCGCGTCGCTATGGTCAATGCTCAACAGAATACTGCGTATTTCAATGAGTTTCCGGGTCAAATGCATGAGTTCGTCAGCTCGAGGGCCGCTTTGGTTGTTCTCCTGTGATGGATCCGTCGGAGCAGACAGTGTGGCTGCGATGAGTGCAGCAATGGCAGTCTTATCTTCAGGTGTAGGCTGTCTGCCTTTCGATTCGTTTTCGAAATTGGAACCGTCTTGATTCTGTTTACCTTTTCCTCCCGAAGAGAGAAGAAGGTCCCTGAGGAAATGGGGCGCCTGAAGCTCGGGCAATTGGACCTGAGATACACGAGCAGCCACAGATTTCAGCCCATCCGAAGCAGAATCAAACAGATCTGTAGCAGAGTCCTGTATCGTGTTCATCCAAGCCGACGATTGGTTACGAAACTCTAGCATTGACATGAATCAAATAGCGGACTGTTCGCATTTACATTGGTATTAGCTCACCCTCAAACTTGTAGTTGGCGTACCCCAACGCGCCTGCTCCTACAGTTGCACCAGCAATGGGTACACGAAACGCGCGTGCTACGAATTTAGGTAGTGCAGAATACGATATGACGCGAAAATGGACATGTCGAAGGGCTTGAACTTTGGCGAGTGGTATACGACCATGCAAGCGCAGGTCGGGGGACATTATAAGCGTGGACATATGACTTCGCCTGCGAGATGGGGATAACTTGTTGCTTGACGATTTGGCGGGGACCCCGCCCTTCAACGTCTCCAGACGGTGGGAAAGGGTTCTCAGCATTGTGGCATATATGTAGCAACGACGGCTCTGGGTCAATCGGCGTGGGAATAAGTCGGCACTGAGCGCTACGTACAAGTAAACTTTTCTTTAGCGCGTTGTCACTCTTACAGGAAAGCTTAACGACAATGTCTCTTAACGTACTTAGGACTCGTTCTACCCATACGCTCCGTAATGCTGCACGTAACGTTTCTGCGATGGCGTCGCGACCGACACACTCTTACTCTTTAGCTCGGGCAGCGACTACTATTAAAACTGCCCGAGCTTTGCCTGCGCAGGTAGCTTTTATTCTCTTGCTATGGGTACTTTTTGTTCATGTATCCAACTAGTTTGTGCGAGGAATGAAGACGCTGGATTTTGCGGGTACCAAAGAGGTGGTCTACGAGCGCAATGACTGGCCGCTCCCGAAGCTCCAGGATTACTTCAAAAATGACACACTTGCCCTTATTGGCTATGGTTCGCAAGGACACGGCCAGGGTCTTAATGCACGAGACAATGGTTTGAACGTCATTGTCGGCGTCCGCAAGGACGGAGAGAGCTGGAAGCAGGCCATGGAAGATGGCTGGGTGAGCTCCAATCTCTGATGACAAGAAACAGTTGGGTTGATGTAAATCAGGTGCCGGGGGAGAACCTCTTTCCCATAGAGGAAGCTATTGCTCGAGGCACAATCATCATGAATTTGCTCTCGGATGCTGCACAGTCCCAGACATGGCCTACCCTCGCACCATTGATCACCAAGGGTAAAACCCTCTACTTTAGCCACGGATTTTCAGTAGTCTACAAAGAGGACACGAAAGTCATCCCCCCTGGTGATATCGATGTCATCCTAGTTGCCCCCAAGGGCTCAGGCAGAACGGTTCGCACCCTCTTTAAGGAGGGCCGTGGCATTAATTCCAGTATCGCCATTTTCCAAGACGTTACCGGGAAGGCTAAAGAAAAGGCTATTGCCCTGGGCATAGCTGTAGGATCAGGCTACTTGTACGAGACGACGTTCGAGAAGGAGGTTTACTCGGACTTGTACGGCGAGCGTGGTGTGGTACGTTGGATTGCAGACTCTAACAAATTCTTGCTCACTTTCAGACTGGTCGCCCCTCTAGCTCATGGGCGCCATTCGTAAGTTTAAAATATTAATAATTGCAGCGTTTGGAGTGTTCTCATGTTGACATCCACCCTTAGAGGGACTTTTCCTTGCTCAATACCAGGTGAGCAGGTTGCATCTGCTACCCCACGAGCCTTTGCTTAAACTTCCATTAAGGTCTTGCGCAAGAATGGACACTCGCCCTCCGAGGCCTTCAACGAGACTGTCGAGGAAGCGACACAGTCGCTCTACCCTCTCATCGGACAGCGCGGGTACGTCTTCCCTTAGAACGTAAAGATACAATAGAAATCTCACCAGACCTTTCAGCATGGTATATCCCGAATCTTGACATCCTGCTCAAGCAATCTAACCATACCTCCCACAGGACTACATGTTCGCTGCCTGCTCCACGACCGCCAGGCGGGGCGCTCTTGACTGGGCACCCCGTTTCGAAAAGGCCAACGTGCCGATCTTCGAAGAGCTGTACGAGAGTGTGAAGAACGGGACTGAGACGCGCAAGTCGCTAGAATTTAATGGACGGAAGACATATCGCGACGATCTCAAAAGGGAGCTGGCCGAGATTGACAGTCAGGAGATCTGGAGAGCAGGTGCGCCTCACTTCTGTTTCCCTCGCTTCCGCGGTACTCTGCTAATACCACGTATCAATACAGGGAAAACGGTTCGCTCGCTGCGTCCTGATTACAAGGGCGAGTAGACAAGTCTCGCTGTGCGAACAACTCAAAAATAAGTATAGATAAAAAGGCAGTAGTTGCTTGTGTTTAGGGCTTGTCTCCCTATACCAGATTGATGACCAAAGAAGGAATGAAAGTATTTTTTGAGTTCCATCAAGGCTAAACCAGCAGTGGAAGAATGACCCTGTAAGGACTAGGGGGCCGTTCGGCCTGCTCAGTTGTTCGATTTGTTTGGAGTTTTCTGAAACATCAAGTAAGAATTAAGCCACTCTGCTTGATTGAGTACATTAATGAGTAAATTTAATAGGATCGAAACCCTGATCTAAATTGTTTAGCTCTGTGGTTGGCTTTGGGTACCTTGAGACAAGGTCTCGAACGACTACCAGGGCCGGGAGCTTCGACGTAATGACTTAATCTTAACTCATCCCCAAGGAAGCTATGAGCTTTCAACTACACTATATCACAGTCGGGGTATCTAATTTATGGCAGGTTGGAGACATGAAAGTAACCACGGCAAAACACCTCACATTATGATTTATATTAAAAACATATGCGATAGCTGGCATAGCGGCCACTGGTCTCACTAGGCCGGGTGATTTTTACAACTTGTCCTCGTTTGAGTCCATAATAGCGGGCAACTGGATCGGCAAGCTGTATCCGTGGTAATTGTGTTTCTTTGAGTCGGCTGCATCTCGCTCGTGATAGCGTTTGCATACAGACGATTTCAAACACACTCACTATTTCTCTAATAAAGCTTTTTTATCCTCGGGCGCCAATACTTCGTGCTTAGGAACCAGCGTGTGATGGGTAATGTTGACCAACAAGTCTGCTTCAGAAAACTCCTCCAGTTTATATTGTTGTGCCATGGCCACAATAACCTGGTATGCTTTAGCGTAAATAAGAATAGCGAAAAACTGATCTTACCTTCCGTGCTGACGGTGTCATAGTTCCAGGGAACACGATGATACCTCTTTGAATAGACTTCTCGTCAAGAATGCCCAGGAACCTAAGCAAGGTTCAAACCACGGATTGTTCTTCACCTAAATGTACGCACTTCCGCATCGTCTTGACGCCTACACTTTTCTCTTCGGTGAAAAAGATGAAGATGTGATCTGAAAGGTCTTTGCGAGAGTTTGTGAAGAAATTGAGCTGGCTTCGACTGACGGCAGACTACGTTGAGGAAATGACAAAATGGCGTAAGTATATATACTTACTCTATGCTGCCAATACTAGATGAATAGTTATTGCGAAATGTGGGCAGATCCATAGCTATTTCATCATCAGACACTTGGAATCCCTGTCCATTTGTGGAATGAGCTACAGCGCACTTAAAAGATGACGAAGGGAACTCACTCTGTCCTTCACTAGTTCGTGAATAGTCCGGTTTATTTTCCACAGGCGAGCAATTTCTTCGTCCGACGACATGATCACCGGTAGACACGCCACCACCTCCGAGTGCGTGGTCACGATTACGTAATTTTAAGTTCCGGCAACCAAGGTTTAGATCATCCGCCATGACACACATTCCGCCTACGTTTGTCCAGCCTATCCAGTTCTTGGTGTTTAATATCCTGTGGACATACATTGCAAGTGTTGTGACAGGAAATGTCTCTCAAGTGGATCGAGTCTGGACATTCCTGCCAACTTTATATACAGCATACTTTGCCTTCTATCCCCTGCTAGACGGGGCCGATCCTACAATTAAAAGTCATGGGGTTCGTCCTAGAGCGTTGTTAATGCTCACGTTGCAGGTATGTCATCACAAAATGCCTGCCACCTAAAGCCTAATAAGATCGCAAAATGGAAGATGATATGGATGATCCGCCTGAGCTACAACACTTGGAGACGTGGTCTCTTCAACTTGTACGAATACATTGACATCTTTTGTGTCCCTTATATCAATTATTATTATTTTAGGAAGGATGAAGATTATCGATGGGCCATATTTCGGAACAAAGTCCCTGCTTGGCTTTTTCAAATATTCAATTTTGGATTCATAGGTATATGAAGCAAGTCAAAACTTATGCGATTCTCATGTCGTCATTAAAAGCCGCCGTGCAAAATATTTTACTATTTTTTCTCGGAGTAAGTTCGATGAGAAGAGGATAGAGATTATTTGTATCTAAGTTTTCAATAGCTTCCCGCGCACAATGCCCTCGTGAGAGGACCACACGAACTGGGTGTCTCAGACTATGTGCTGGCCTCTCTTTCTCTTTTAGTTTTGGCTCTGGAATTCACTTCCGACAATCAACAATGGTCTTTTCAGGTGTGCATTATTTCACAGGAGAATAGCTTGTTCTTCTAACAGCTGCCTGCTAGAATTTCAAGCAGAGGGGCGTACTTAACCCAAATGAGTGGCCATGGGCACGATTGCGATGGACTGAAGATGATCGTCAAAGAGGTGGGTTCCATGGCCTTGGATCTTTACAGGACCGACGCCTTGATCTCATAGGTTTCGTAACTCGAGGCTTATGGGCAATTTCTCGACATCCAAATTGCGCCTGCGAGCAAACTTTTTGGGTCAGTCCATCCTGGGTCTCACGCTAACAGCCCTCACTATTTCCCCCTGTAGTATATTATGACTCTTTTCCCGATTCTGGGATCCACGCATATCCCTACTAAAGTCTCCACTGACTTGACGCTACTTTTGCCACTCGCCCCTGCACTCGCTCTGAGCACGTTGTTCATTTCTTCGACAATTTTCACCGAATCCATCTCGGCGGCGAAGTATCCAGAGTATTCAGCCTATCAGTCTCGTGTGGCCATGTTCTGGCCTGGGAGTACTTTTCTGAAAGGTGTATGGTTGTTTGTCACAGGGAGGAAGACTGAAGTTGACCGGATGGTCTGGGGCCCGGTCAAAGGGAAGCGAGCAGAATGATGATGTAACTATCGTAACCATGTTGTACCATCGTTAGCCTCCCTAAAACTTGGTCAACTCGTATAGAATGATTGAAGCTTTAGAAATGAAGGAAGTTGCCAAATAACTATAGGTCAATTCCGGTGATATGTAATTAGATCAAGCAATAATGCAATGAGCTTAGTGGTGAGTCGGTAGTGACCAATCCATTGCTCTATAGTGGGACAGGGTTCCAAAAGAGTAGGGTTGAAGAAGATACCATACCTTGTACTCGTCATTGAGGGTTGAGGGGACTATAAAGAGAGGAAATGCAATTAATTCATAAAGTTGTTTCAGACTCGAGCTCCAGTTGGAAGTCAGAGGGAATACTATATATAGGTAGGCTAGATCTCGAGTGTCAGGCTATTGAAACTGTAATTGTACACTGTCAAGACTTGGAATTGATCAAGGTCGAGCAGGGCGGCGATCTTTCACTTTGTTTTACATCGATACAGCAATATAGCTCAATCGATTATTCTTCTACAGCGGCAAGTCGATTCTCCGCCAAAACTCCGGCGCTTTCGCGTTTACTGCCGTAGTGTGGCGTGGCGCACCGTCTACCATTACACTTCTTCGTCCGACTATTGTCCTCGCAAGCTTCCTCAAACACTCCTCATTCACCACCTACTGTGTCATAATGGTGCTAGGGAAACTAGTTCATTATGCTTTCGATGCTGTACTCCTATCCACAGTCATAGCAGGAGTGCGGAGGTCTAGTGGCTTCTCGTACGTCGATCCCAACGATATTTTTCTAGCGTGCTGCATTAATCTCTAAATATCAAAGCCTTGATACCCCACTGCTCCCCGACTCGACACTTCGTTCCGTGGCAGACAAGTTCTTGGGTGTTGGAGAGACCGTTTTTGATGTCGTGCAGGCGAGCGCTGTGAACAGTGGCTACTTCAAAAGAGGAAGTTCACGGTAATGCGGCGAGATATGCCGTCTATATATATATTGTTATACTGCATTCCAAGGTGCGAGGACGTCATGTAAGCCCGGGACGTGAACTTAACATGATCAGTTATGTAGCTCGAGGCGTGTTACAACGCATGTATTTATGATACGAACGTGGTAACAGAACTACCATAAGTGCACTTATGAAAGGGTATTGAGGATTGTGTCTTCTCGCAGGTATGGCGCATTCATGCCGAGTCGAGCCAACTAGTCGTTTTGTGCAGTTTGAACATTATAAAAAATGTTGTTGCGCTGAAAATGTCGGTGGCTAGTCACTTTAGGGAATCTATAAGTAATCATGAGGCATCGTTGTTGTCTGATGGAGTATCCGACGTGGGGCCAAGTAGAAGCTCATCTAACAGACTGGTGACTTGTTGTTTACACTTCTCTGCTTCTCCTGACGCCCGGCGAAGTTCTTGGTTATGTTGGTGGACTATCTGGGCCTCATCTGAGAGGAGTAGAAGTAGCTTGAGGGAATGCGTGATTGACATGAGAGAAGAAGCCGCGCGAACCTAAGACAATGGGTATGTAGTGAGGAACAAAGATCGCGTCATAACCCAGGTTACAGATTCACCATTGATTCGGTACGACATTGCGCCTGAAAAGTCTCTAGAGCGATTTGATATTTATCCTTGTCACCCACCTAGGAGGATGCCGTAAGACGAGTGTAAATATTCAGGCAGAAAGAGCTGACTGATGCAATTGCGACCAGGTCGACCATTCCATCAACAAGGGTGTCCACGTCGGCATCTAGCTTCTTATTCCACTCCTCTTCAACTTGATCTAAGTACTCCTCTGAAGTTTCTGCAGGGAGTTGGTCATAGCTTCTTGCTCCAATATTAGCACTCGGAAGTGCTGAGGGACGGGAGGCATCCGTCTGGAAAGGAGTAGACATAAGAAATTGAGACTCAGTCATCCAAACGGGCGCTAGACTTGATATGGGAGGCTATATGTAGCCAGATGAGAGAGAAAAGGCGAGAAGGGCACTGAATGTACTCTGTTGTTGTTTGTCACCATCCATATACTGTTGGCCTGTCAAATTATCATTATGCATACTGCAGCGGGCGGTCTCGGATCCGCCTAATGATCGGGCTTTAACCTTTCCTTCACACGACTGATATGTAAACAACAACGCAAATTAGGACTCGACTTGTTCGTATTCGTCCATGAGGTCATGTCCCTCGCAACGAGAGTTCCGTGTGTTCTGGTTTACTTCAAGTTCCTCATGAAATTTCAGTTTAAGGGAACTTACCGGAACCTTGTTGCTAGGTCCCTCCACCCCAGACCACTGGCCTCTTTATAGTCGGGAGCGCCCAGTAATCACAGTGCTTTAATGACGGAAAGCGGAAAGTGTCTCCAGGTTTCCGCCCCCATTAACCCCACATAAAATGATCATGGGGCTGCCTAATTACTCAATGCAGACCGTACCTCTTGGAGATGCGTATTCGAACAATCTTAGGGGCCTTAAACCTGGCAGCCTCTACTTTCAACGAGGCTCCAGCAAGAAAATCAAAGAAACGGACAACTATCACCTATTCTAGACACGTTATAGACTATTAGTCTGCCGAGCCTGCCTCGCATCCTGTCACATGCACTCTTCGGAAGATGATAGTATGCAATGCTTCCGCTACTCCGAGCTCTATGCGTCCGAGTCTGTTCGCGTGACTGTTCGAGGAACAGCACAATTCTGGTGTATATAAACGTATTTCAAGTGCCCATTCCTGCTTGTCACCGACCCATCTGTTCTGAAGTACGGACATCATGTCGGCCAGTTGCGTTGCCTCCTACCCAGCAGATATCCTATATGAGATATGCGCAGCCATTTACTCCGCAGCGCAGCCCGCACCAGTGCCGTCTCTTGATCCTATCGTACCAAGCTGGTCAGAGGCTGTTCCAACTGCTCTACCCTCCTCCCATCCCCCTGCGAACTGGCCAGAACCTCTGGCACGCAAGACCCTCACCAGCCTTTGTCTCGTAAACAAGGTCTGGTACGAGGTAGCCAAACCCTGGCTTTACCGTAAGATCGAGGTCCGCTTGCCACGAAATTGGCTCGCATTTGTGGACGAGATTACGGGTGGTGAGGAGGATACCGAGCCAGAGCCAACTGCATCCTTCGTAGACCAAACCGTCAATAATCCGGCCGTCGCGCTTGCCAGCCTCTCACCGCCTGGGAGCAGAGATGTGTTACACCTCCAGGAATGCGTTTTGGATAGACTCACTGGAATTCCGGATGGGTCTATCCCTCCTGAATTACTTTCTCCCCCCGCCTCTCGAGACCCTAGCCCTAGGCGACTGAGAGAAAAAAGCCCAGGCCGCTGGAGGTTAATGTCCGCCATCAGTGACGCAGTAGAAAATGTCACTGGGATGTATGGTAATTGCTGATATCCAATATCCCCTTCCGTCTATTAATTGGTGCGGCTAGTGCCTGCTCTCTATTGTCATCGTCCAGGAAGACATACACGTAGGCTGGACTTCAATCACTTTCGCACCATAGGCACGCGTCGGTCAATGGAGGAAGGCATAACCAGTCGTTTCGTTACCGGGACTCGGGTGGAACTGGTACTAAAGGTATAGTCGACTCAAGCTGTTCAGAATGTATATTTCATTATCCCTCTCAGGAAATGTTTAACCTGCAATTTTTTGGAGCTACTGAATACATGGACGGAGCGCTGACATTCTCAGTGTTGACTGAACTTTTCCTTCGGGGCTTGTCTACTCGAAATCCTCGTGATCGCGGGCGTGCTTCACGTGCCCGTGGCGCAGAATGGGACGCAATTGAGCGTCGAAAGGAATGTAGGCCCCTCGAAGCAATCGACTTTTGCGGTTGTGTCAGCGCCGTGTT
>QLPG01053910.1:0-17014 GCA_003314385.1 Gomphus sp. MG54 | reverse complement strand
GTAGCGAAACCCACGACGGTCATGGTCTTTAAGAATTACAGATTAAAGATTATACGAGCTGCAGGTACATGGGCGACAATTACGAACCGGGGCCGCCACCCAGATCGATGATCACACCAAGTATTATCAAGCCTGTAGAAAGTACTTGGTCAATAAAGTTCTAGATCCCAAATAATTTATGGCGAACCGATGATGGTGAGCACTTTGATGGATGCTGAAGTTGACAAAATATTAGCCAAAGGGCAATTATAAAACATATAATTGCACCACAAACCGAACCAGAATTCAGACTGGAAGAAAGGTATAAATTGGTTAATAAAAAAGGGGAGGGGGAAAGAAATGAGAGCAGGGCAACAACACATACCTCGCCATAGACGCGGGTCCCCATGAAGTTGATTCCGCAGACCACAGCCTTATTAAGGTCAGATTTGAAGATTCAGGCTAAGATATGGGTCGCTCACGAGACAAATGGTTACCCAGACGGAACTCTACCCAGTCATCACAGTGTTGGTTGCACAATGATATTGCGTTTTCATACTTACGCTGACATTATTGTTCCAGTCTGGAGCAGAAAGCGTGAACAATCAACCATGGATATCAGAGGGTTACTTACAACTGATGAGCACCACTGTTGCAGAGAGCTCAGCTATGTCATGTGGGTCAGGTATAAACTTTATGCTGTGTGTGGAAATCACGAACCGGGGAGTCCGACAATTCCCGCATACCAATAATTCCACCCCATGGCCTAGTAAAATATCAATTATGAAGTGAAAACGAAACAGGAAAGGGCAATTCTAACAAATGCCAACGCAGGGTCAACGAATCGACCAGCCAGCGTCATTTGTCCACCAGCGACAGGACTATACAATTGATCAGTCCTCTTTCACATTTACTTTCAATCCCAGGACTGACAGGAACGTGACCAGCTCCCCCAAAGATAGCATCACTGTTTTGATAAACACAAAAACTAAGGGACATTGAAAGGAGGCATGCTTACCGCTCACACATACGGTGGCGACAACAGAGTAACCGAGAAGTAATCCAGCCGGGCCACCATGAGATAAACTACTCGCTGTCCCCAAGAACAGACCTAGACTCCGGGGCCTTACTACAACTACCATGTGGAGCGTAAGATTTTCTCACCAGTACCAATCACACCACCTGTAGCTAGTCAACACCTTGGAGTGCACGGCATATATGTGGAGGGAAAAGCTGACCAATGGTGATCATCTGTGCATGTCTGTTCTTTAATTGTCTCTTCAACCCGTGAACGTCTGTGACACCTCCATCTGTACCGTCGTCTCCATAAGGCTTGGTGTCGACTACGACTTCAACCTGCTCCTTGCTAGTGCTTGTAGGGGATTCTGCCTTTTCGTTCATCAGGGAGAGTTGAAGGGAAAGGCTTGGCTGGAGATAAGGTGCCAACTGATATCCGATGGTTAAAACTTATATGTCACGCAGTTTCTTTTTACCCGGGACTAGGTAGCTTCCATAGGGCCCAGGTACTGCAACTATAACCAATCGACCGGTCATATCCTTCGAATGAACTTGCTGCGATAGGGGACTTAGGCATCTTCTTTGTATGATCGTTAGAAGATACCGTTCACGTGAGGATCTTGAAGTTTTCAATATGAAAGGACACCCCCTTCCTTCCACATGTATCAAATCAAAATGTGATAAGAAAGAAGCCAGCGATTACATAATATATTATCGGTGGGGTCAGAATTTCCAAATTGGTCGCTCATGCTTTTTCACCCAATTTTCTTGGCTCCGACTCTCACAATGGATCATCTAAGGCAGAGTACTCACATCGATACGCTCTCCAGCAAAAGATGTCTCTAATGACGGAACTGCATAGTAGGCAGGGATATCAAAGGGACAGATTTTCTCCAGGGAGGCCAATTCTGGGAATGTCTGTTACACTAAACATCCACTCTCCACGAGTCATAAAGCTGAAAGATGACACTGTTTCTGAATCCAGAGTGCACTCTCTCCACCAGTGTCTGGACTCTGGAGTGGTTTCCCCGATCGCGGATATGTGGTGTAGTGAATTCCGGAGAAGATAAAACCAACCTTAGACATAGAAGTAGTTGCATGAATCAGCCGGATGTGTCAAGCGTCCTCCTAATAATTTAGTGCCCATATGTATTTCAGAGGGACTCCAGGTCACCCGGGCAATTTTGTAGTCAGGGGAAATCATCTTGGACTAGTGGGAGCCTTCTGATCCTAATTGCGCGCACAATTTCTCTTTTAGAGAGGTATTTTCGATTCGGATACCATGCTGGACTTCCTCTGAATTGGTGCAGGCTACTGCATCGTGCATGAAATAGAAAGAATGCCTATGATTCTTTTCCATATAATTCGTCCACGCAAACCCAAGAGTCCTTGACGATATATTGCTTCTGTTCCTCTTCATCTACAGTTGCGTCCCAAGGCCGATGACGTGTGCTGTAATGCATTGTGTTGAAAACGGTGTAATTAATCCGAACTATTGACTAACGATCTCCCTGGTTTTGAGTGACCTTAGAGAGAAAAATGAAGTGCACTAGCCGAGATGATAATCTGTGATACCTAGGGTTATTTGGACTTGGTTGAGAATGATGGCTTATGGTCCCTTGTTGTCACTTGGACTGTGGGGGCTTGTCCTCTGTAACAGTCCTTGGAACGCACCTTCTTGGCAACTCTGAAGATTTTTTCCCTGACCGTTGTGTGTATTACCCATGTCTTCTTGATGCTTTGGAACATGCCGTCAAGCGCACTCTTTGCAGCCGATCCATGTGGACGAAGGGTTCACCATCCACTGCATATGTTAAGCAAACTCAGAAGGTACTGACCTGTCATCAGAGGGTGAGATACAAAGATTCTTGGATCAAAACTGGCTCATAAAAGCAACCTGGATTCTTGATAAGTTTGTGTGGACAGAGGCCTTGGCAGGACTTTGCGATTCGCTGGTACAGATGCAGCACAGTCTCAACAACCTGACTTTCGAGCATGGTTACTTCTATCGATGGTGACCCTTCTATAAATGTCAGTCTTATTGAGGTGAGGAGTGAAGGATCTGCAAGAAAATGTTGGAAAGATACCATGGCACGCGGACAGGAGAGTCCCACTTGACTGGAATGGGAAAAGAAGGTGGGACGTGGTGGACATGATCATCCTCAAAGTGTGCGAAAACAACAACTTGCTGATAATTCTTAGGCTCTGCCTGTGTTCTCGGGCGGGGAAGACCCTCGAGGTTTAGCGGTTCCTCTCATTGATGGTTCTCTTTTATTGACAGTGAAAGAAAAATACCTTCAAGTAGGACTGCCCCGGGGATATTGGAACAGAGAAGGTAGTGTGTCTTGAGCGATTCCTCAGTTTACCGGGAATGGCCTCCTTGGGCGTGGCAGCACTGACAGTGTTCTCGGGCTCATGGCAGGGTAATGCTGTTGCTGTGAAGATTGCAGAGTGCAGAGGCACTCGGAACACTTTTGGTACATGGATTGTGGAGCGAGACTATGCAGGACATACTAGTACTCCACCGTCATTTGGCGGTTTCGACACGCTTTTTTTGATATTCTGGTTTTGATCAAGAATTAAGTGTTTGGCTTTTTGGAATGACTTGTTCTGGAATGAGAGGTAGGTCTTCCCTCATACTATGAGTTTCCGAATCAACGACATGTTTCAGAATGAATCTATCCTCTGTGGTTCTGAAGTTACATGACGGGAACGACATTGAGCCACAGAAGGTGTTAATTCCACCATTGGCCAGTTAAAACTGATCGATCTGACCGAGGCATCAGAACGCCGATGTTTTGTGACGATATTAAGTTCCTTGCTAGTTATCTACTTGACCATCTCATAATTCAGGGTGGCCGACATTCAGGGAGTCGTTTGCACCCCTGACCTGCGCCACGCCTTTGTCGTGAACTGAAACGGTTTCCACGTACACTAGGTCTGATGGTGTAAAGCGTGCCTGGCGTGAACCACAGCACATCTCGATTAAGCTGGTTAGATTGACTATCATATCTTGAGAACAAGTTGTCTGCATGAAATTGACCGTTATCGGGTGAGCTTCTGGATCCCGAGCAGCGCTACTCATGTAGGGACTGCAACCACATTGTGCCCATTTGGTGTGGTGTGTGCATCTTGCTGCTGTGCGAGGTTGCATGCGATGTGACCCAGATATAATGTGACAAGGATTTGAGGTGTTCTGGAGTAGATGGTTGGACAGGCAGTACTGTGAAACCAGGGCCAAGGGTGGACTGGCGGGCATGTTGCCTTGTGTTACACGCTGCCCTAGTGCTGTAGACCACACTAATTGCTGGATACTTACCTAATTTGTAATGATAAGTGTTGGCTACTCTCGCGCGCCGTGTCCTTGCTCCGCGCCGCGCGAGATCCGCTCACCATCCGCGATCCTCGACCCGCTCACGCCCTCTTCACACCCATCATGTTCGCACGTCCTTCGCGCATCGTATGTGGCATGCGTGAGGGCGACGTTTAGATTCTCGGCGTCTTATACCCCGGGTTCCTTCCTCGAATTCCAAAAGTGTGGGGCATCAGGAGCGTTCTTCAGACCTCTTCGAGTCAGCGTCTTGAACTGGTCGACCATTTCTAGTCCTCCTCCGCCCCCCTCGAATAGATTGAACTCCGATGTTTCTTTGTAGGCAGCTCGATCGAGTAGTTTAACGAGAAAACAGGATCGGACAAGTGGTACGATTTTAGACGAGACGCGTTGTCAGAAGTTCACTTCAAGAGTCGGATGTCTTCCGGAAGTATGTTTTGACATTTCATTTGCTACCTTATTTTAGCCACATTAAATAAAAACCGGAAAGCAAATCATAACCGTAACTGTATATCGGTTGTGTTAGACTGAATGTCGCATAACATGTGACTGTGACGGCACCCTTGAACCAGCTTTACACGAAACCGACACGCCTGAGACTTATACGACAACTCCAACACACTTGGGTACTGATTTTATGATTATCCAAAATCTCCGTCATCGCATTATAACCTTAGTTGGACTACCTGAAGATATTCTCTTCGGAGTACTATGGTACCTGAACATTGCCTCAATCGCTTCTCTTTCTCAGACTTGTCGTTTCCTCCATGCCATAGTAAGTGAGGAAATGAAAATATCACCAAGGACACATGGATAACTTACGACTGTATATCTTGTCAGGTGGAGGAATCTGGTTGGAAAATATACGCCCTAGCAAACCCTTTAGCGTCCCAGAGTCTGACACCTGCCCTCGACAGTGATCAGTGG
Source organism: Gomphus sp. MG54 (assembly GCA_003314385.1). Lineage (NCBI taxonomy): Eukaryota > Fungi > Basidiomycota > Agaricomycetes > Gomphales > Gomphaceae > Gomphus > Gomphus sp. MG54. Next base: position 11,760 of record QLPG01053910.1, on the reverse strand, counting down.
TCAATCCGAGATCTCGTACGCTGCCAGAAACTAGCCAAAAAAGCCTGGAATGGTCGTGAATTCGTTTGTCGCCCCCTGTCCCGCCCATGGCCCATCAAATTTCATCCTGTGCTAGCGTCCAGCTCTTCGCGCCTATCGGTAGCAGCAGGCAACGCCTTGTATTGTTATAAATTTACGCCTTCGACCTCAGGGAATTCAGAGGCTCCACGTGTTGTGTTTGAACGTGTGATGAACTTTCCCAAGGACGTCAGACAGGATATAACTGGTGTCGCGTTCGAACCCGACGGCCAGGGTCTCATTCTTTCTTTCTTGCATGGGGCATTAGGTCGTATTTCGCTATCAAAATTCTCAGATTCCTTAGAGAAGAAAATATCCCTCCAAGCCTCAGATATATCATATTATCAAAGCCAAGCAAACCCAATTCGATCCATGTCAGTTGCCGGCAACACCGTCCTCACTCTCGATTCCATTGGAACGGCATCCATCTATTCACTCACTGACCCCAATAGGTCTTTGTTATCGAATATTTCTGTTGGTGAACCGTCGCCTTCCCCAGGATGGTCCACATACCTATCTCTACAATCATCCTCTGGCTTTGCAGTGCTCGGAACCTCATCTATGATACCCCTTGTAGCGCACGGAATTACAGAATCCGGTATTAATCCAGATCGACTGGCGATTCTTTCGCTCTCCACAGACTCTGCAGCGAGACGGCCGCGCCGCGCGGTCTACTCCATCACTGGTACTTCTCCACGAGCATTTCCGTGGGCCTCAGGGAGCGACCAAATTGTCATTTCAGGATGGTACCACGGAATAATATCTTTACATGACCTGCGTTGCCCGACGCATGGTGATTCATCAGGAACGGGATCAGCCTTACTCCCTGTGCTAACAATGCATGATATTCTTTCCCTCTCACCCATCTATTCAATTTCGAATGCTGGTGTTCATATTGCTGCGGGATCTGCAAGAGACAGTATCGTCCACCTTTACGACGTTCGTTCACCGAAGATGGGCTGGAGTATTTATCTCCCCCCTGTGCAAGGACGCATGTCGTCATCCCCGGTCTATTCTTGCTTGCTCGAGAGCACACGGTTGTGGGCGGCCACCGAATTCCGCCCTTTTGTAGTCGATTTCGGGACCGTCAATGCACACACCTTCCCTCCAGTAACTGATCCAATGATCAGAAGAATGCCTACAAAGGAGTCTGCTATGACTAAATTTGGGTGGTATGCTCCTGCCTGCGAACACAGTACGTTCAAGTTGAACACATGGGCAGACACATGATATGCCCCCGCCCCCGCCGCCTACGAACATAGGACGTTCAAGGAATATGTGGCGATTTTATGATGTGGCTAGATGATACAATATGAGTAATACACCACCTTACCCCAACCTCTTTGAAGGTTTGCTCGTTTTGGCGGATGGTGTAAGGATGCGCAGAAATTTTAGGTTTTGATCATGGCGAGAGTCTTAGTAATTTTAGTTGTATTTCCTTAAAAACTCTTGCCGCTTATGCAACCAATATTCATGCATGTTAGGTAACCCTAAGCTATGGAAAGGAAGTGCACTATGGATCAACCCACTGGACTAGAATTGAATACTTTCCAAAAGGTTTGTTACAGAAAGTACAACATAAAAAGGTTACAAAAAGTACTGGACCATAGTCCATTGTGTTTTGTACTGAAAATAAGGGAACTCATGTTCATACATGCAATCAAACACCAGTTGATGGCCCAGGTGACTATTACCATATAAGGGCTTTAACACATTGTTAAGAAGTGTCAGGTATTGGTAATGCTGACAATGTGTATGCCGAGTACTATATTAATAGTGCTGACTTCACAATGCTGTTAGGAAGCGGCCAAGTCCTGCAGGCCAGTTGGAGTGGTGTGGCTTCAATGTACTTGTGTGTTACGCCCTACTTTCCATGTGTGCCACTGATTTGAAACAGAAGAGATACTTGGGAGAGTGCCAAGAGTATTGGCCCAAGTAAAGGACTTTAGACAGAAGGAAGGAGAGTGAGAAAGTGTAAACCTAGTTGATACTCAGACTGAGGAACTATGTACATGCATTCACTACTTATATAGGTCAGGAGGCAGAATGTGGAATAAGGGTGGCATAAGACATGGAGAAAAGAATAAGGTATGGAGACCATGTGGAAGTATTATCCACAGTGATCTAGAATAGAACAATAGATGTAGATGAGAATAGAACAATGAGATATGACCAATAATAAATGAGTAGGAGTGTAAGTGAGAATAGAACAATAGAAGGTGGCCGAATATAAAACAATAGGGCTGTTAAGCCACGGGTACTGACAAACTTCAGGACTGCCGAGATATTGGACAAGAGCGGCCAAGTCCTACAGGCCAGAAGTAGTGGCTTTGGCTTCAACATACTCGTGCATTGCACCCTACTCTTCCATGCATACCACTAATTTGCAACAGACAGGATACTCAGGAGGATGCCAATGATGCTGGCCCAAGTAGAGGACTTAACAGAGGAGAAGAAGGTAGAAGGGCCTAAGGCTAGTCAATACCCAGAATAAGGAAATATGTACATACATGCCCTACTTATATAGGTTTAAGGAGTAACATGTGGAATAAGGAATGTGAGACAACAAGGTATGCAGAGCATGTGGTTATTGTCCACAATGAGTAAAATTAGAATGAAGGAATAGAAATGGGAATAGAATAATAAAAGATAGAATAATAAAAACATGACCAAGGATAGAACAATAGAGAGTGGCCGACTATAAAACAATGGAGCCATGGTCGAGGATAATACAAGGATGGGAAGTCCCAAGGTGAGGCAGATCAAAGGATGAGGGGTAGGTATGGTGGGATTAATGGATGATGAGTGGCATAGAGTATATGAGGGGTAATGGTAAGGAGTGTGCATGGTGGATGTGCTGAGCCAAGACTGGCATACCAAGTAATATACATGCGGCATAGACACTTGGACATGGATATAGGATGGCTGCTTGGTCAGCACTGCTGAATAAACGGGTCTTGGTATGTGTACTTGACAGTATCCCCCCCTTAGCGGCTGAACCTATGAAGCCAGAAATCAAAATTAGAGTTTGGGATGCCTAAACATAATGGTGTGGGTTGTTTGGGAAGTTCCTAGGCTTCCATCATCGTAACCGCATCATTCCAACCTGTTAAACACAAAAGATCTGAAACAGATGGGTGCTGAGACTGACAATGTTGAGCAGGGGCCCAAAGGGAGACAGATCGCCCATAGGTGTGGCCAGGAGACAGAAAAGACAGGGTTGAAAACACGAAAAGCTGCCGATGGTATAGAGGGGGTGGGTGAGGAGGACACTTTGGCAGGGATGGTAACCCTAGAACCCAATGTCGAAGCTGCTACCAAGACTTTGATAGTGCAAAATCGGATGACCACATAGAATGTGAGGGATGGCCAAGAGGCCAAGAATCAACAGGCTGAATCAGCTGAACGGACAAACATGAGGGTCCCTGGGACTTTGGTAGTCCCAAAGATTCCAGAGCAGAAGAGGGGTAGGAATGCGGAGGCAGGGCCTAGTAAAAGGCCAAGTGTGAGAGGATGGGGATGGAGTGAGAGGGCAAGAGGGACCCAGGTGAGTGTTTAGTGGATTTTTACATTTATTTTTATTGATTTTGTTTAAATAGTGCAAAAACAAATTGTCCCGGGATGAGATTTGTCCGGTGGTTTGAAATCGGGAAGAGGGTGAAGAGATGTCAGAACTGGAGAGTGAGGAGGTGGATACGGAGGTGGAGGAACCTCTGAGTAAAAGGCCGAGGAAGGCCTGTACCCTGTGGCTGAGTGGGAGCTCTACTATGGAGGTACTGCAGGCTGGGGCATTAGGATGGAAGCAGATGGAGAAGACGGAGAAGTCGGACAGGACAGAGGAGATGTTTGAGGAGATTATCAAAAGGATCCGCCAGGTTGAGAACATGTTGTTCCTCATCCTGGAGGGGGGTTTGGGAGTTTTGGGAGATGCGGAATGGCTGGAGGAGTTGAGAAATGGGTTGAGAGATGGAGAGAGGAAGGATAAGGGGAAGGGGAAGCAGAGGGAAGATAGGGGTGAAGATGATATTGATGTTGATTAAAGAGATAATAATAATAATTTTTGACTGAAAGGAAAAAAGAAAAGGCAGGAAAAGTAAAAGGCAGGAAAAGTGAAGTGATTGTGCTGGATAGTTTGGCATATTTGGACATGATAAACGGAAGGAAAGAGGGTTTGATGATGGAAATGAAGGGGGCGTATTTGGCAGTGGGAGTAATCATAGTGTCGGGATGATTGTGGAGGTAGGACTGAGGAAACAGAGGAAGTGAAGGATGGGATGGAGAGTGGAGATTGGTGGATGGAGGGTTTTTCGGGAGAGGGATGTTTTTGGGAGGGGAGATTGTGTGGTTCGAAGTATATCTAGCTAGTCACCACCCCCCCCTTTTAGGTAAATGTCCCATTGGCTACTAAAGGTGTCGGCCTCTCGCCCAGAAGAATGGAGAAGACTTGTAAGGGCATATAATGCTCATATACAGAGTGAATAAATGGAAACGGATGGGGACAGATGGAAGAGACCTTGGCCAAATGTGCCGAGTGATGACACTGACCAAGAGGTCCCAGCCAAAAACTTGCCAGCTATTCTGGTATACAAGCATGTACAAGGCAGTTGCATTGACTAGGGCTATTGGCAGAGCGTCCAGTGACAGAATAGGATCCTGAGTGAAGCTTTTGGAACAGTGGCAAGAGCCAACTGGAATGAGGCAAACATTAGTGGCTTGACAGAATGTAATACTGCCCAATACCCTGTTAATCAATGGATTATAGTGGGTGAGCGAGTTGTGACCGAATATTGCTGACCGATAGATCTAGTGACATGACAGACAGATGGGTGGACTGAAATTGTCCAGATGGAAAATCTAGTGGACATGTCTATGTGGTTAGCAAGCAGTACTAGATTAAGAAGGGTTTGAAAACAGATCATAGTCATAAGGAAATTTTCAAATAGTCTGTGAGCTGATGCTGATTGAACAAGCATGCTGGACAGAGTGCCGAGGGTGGGGCATTGCCTTCCGGTTGGCAGCAAAACTGAAGTGCTTCTGAACTGGATGGTTTCCAAATCTATACTGGTATTGGGTCGAAAATTCTGGGGTGTGGATTTGTCTTATTGGCACCTTTCCAGGAGTAAGACAATCCAATGAAGCTATGAGCAGATTCTGATTCAAAACAGTTAGAAAGGGTTACCGGAGAACCCAGTTCTGAATAAGAAGATAGAAAGATCATTAAAAAGGTGTCTTGTGAGACCATATTCATAAAAGGTAAGGCACAGAAAGTAGTGTGATTCTGGGTATACTGTCAAGCCACAGGTACTGACAAACTTTGGGACTGCCGAGGTGTTAGATGGGAATGGCCAAGTCCTACAGGCCAGGAGTAGTGGCTTTGGCTTCAATGTACTCATGTGTTGCACCCTACTCTTCCATGCGTGCCACTGATTTACAACAGACAGGATACTTGGGAGGATGCCAATGATGCCAGCCTGAGTAGAGGACTTAACAGAGGAGAAGAAGGTAGAAGGGCCTAAGCCTAGTCAATACCCAGAATGAGGAAATATGTACATGCATTCCCTACTAATATAGGTTTAAGGAGTAACATGTGGAATAAGGAATGTGAGACAACAAGGTATGCAGAGCATGTGGTTATTGTCCACAATGAGTAAAATTAGAATGAAGGAATAGAAACGGGGATAGAACAATAAAAGATAGAATCATAAAAATGTGACCAAGGATAGGACAATGGGGAGTGGCCGACTATAAAACAATGGAGCCATGGCCGAGGATAATACAAGGACAGGAAGTCCCGAGGTGAGGTGGATCAAAGGATGAGGGGTAGGCGTGGTGGGATTAATGGATGATGAGTGGCATAGAGTATATGAGGGGTAATGGCAAGGAGTGTGGGTGGTGCATGTTCCAAGCCAAGACCAGCATACCAAGTGATATGCATGTGACATGGACACTTAGACGTAGACATAGGATGGCTGCTCGGTTGGCACTGCTGAATAAACAGGTCTTGGTACGTGTACTTGACAAGGGCCATGACTGAATAATAAATGAATAGTGAATGTCCTGAGGGGAAATGGGTGAAGGGAAGAATGGGGAATGAAAGAATAATAAGAAATAGAAGGGGTGGGATGGGAAAGTGAACCAAATGATGAACCAAATATACCAAGCTGAGACCATGTACTAGTAAGGAATGACTTGTCACTGGTGTGCGGGATTAAGTGGTAAGGGTCATTCGGTTGGTACTACTGAGTGAACTGGAGCTTGGCATTGTAGGCTTGATAGTATCCCCCCCTTAGCAGCTGAACCCATGAAGCCGGTAGGCAGTGTGAGGTCTGCAAGTACAGGTGGTGGATGGAAGAGATGGCTGCTTTAAGACCAAGGGTATAAGGGCAACCCCTCAGCATCCACTGGAGGTATCTCACAGGAGAGCTAGGTAGGGAAAATCCAAAGGTTTATATGTAATTATCTAATTTACATGTGGGGCTCTTACCTAGGTAGGGGAAATCCAAAGAGGAAAGTCTAAGGATTCTACTACTAGAGAGCCCTCTTTATATACCCTTTATGTAAGTGGTCTGTGCACTAGCTTACAAATATCTGGCACTTATCCCAGAGCCTAGTTATCCATGCTAAGTTCCTTCCAAGTCCCTGCTTGGTAATCCCTTGATTCTAGTCTCTTGACCTTGGAGTTAAAGCACAGTCCAAGATAGGAGTTTGGACCTGGGTCAGGCTTTGGCTCTGGTCTTTTAGCCTTGGAGTTAGAGCAGAGTCCAAAATAGGACTTCAGACCCAGAGAGGATCGTCCCCTGATATCACCCCCCCTTCTAGAGTGCTACATCCTTGTAGCATAGAATGATAGGGTTTTGAAGGTCATTGTTTGGATTCTTTAAGGTGCTCCTGGGTGCTACAGGTAGTACTCTTGTATTTTAGCAGGTGCATTCATGTCCTCCTTCTTCACCCATGTATTTTCCTCATATCCATATCCTTGCCATTTAACTAAGAAGTAAAGTCCTCCCGGCATCAGGTAACTGTCCGACACCTTTTCTACCTTATAATGTTCCTCTCCATCTATTAACTCTAGTAGTGGAGGTGGTTCTGACTTCCATCCTGGAATTGGGTCCTCAGGGGCTAGAAGGAGCTTGACCACATTGAAAACAGGATCGAGCTGAGATAAAGATTGTGGAAGTTGGAGTCTGTAGGTGTGTCTTCCTACCTTTCATTAGATGGTGTAAGGTCCTAAGTACCAGTGGCTTAGTTTCTGCAAGGGTCGCTGTGTCCAAATGTCCAAGGTGTCTAAGAACACTCGGTCTCCTGCCTGGTACTCTAGTGCTGGGGTTTGGTGTTGGTTGTAATATCATGCCATGTCATCTTTTGCCTTTGCCAGTGCTGACTTTGCTTCCTCTAATGACTGCTCCATTCAGTCCTTGAATTTATTCACCATTTCCATTTGTGACTTCGGCTATTGCAGTTCAAAACCCATCCATAGGTGTTGTCCTGTGTCTACCATGAAGGGAGTTTGTTGTATGGCAGAGTGTGCATGATTATTATACTGGAACTCTCCCATCGGTAGGAGTTCATCCTAGTCATCCTGTCGTTCATTGACAAAGACCCAGAGGTATTGCTCTAGCTCCTGGTTGACACATTCTGTTTGACCATCTCCCTATAGGTAGTAAGCTGTTATTGCTGCAAGCTTGATCCCTAGGATTTGGTAGAGTTTATGGGTGAACTCCGAGATGAATTAAGGGCCTTGGTCTGACACCACCTGTTTTGGAAGTCCATGCAGTTTCTACACATGTGCTAGGTAAAGTCATGCAGCTCCCAAGGCCATGATAGTTTGTGGAGAGGAAGTGGGCAGCATCGTGTCTGTGGGCATCTGGCAGCTCCACTATGAAATCTATACTGATGGTGTCCCATCGAGGTTCTGGGATGGGGAGTGGTTCCAACTCTCCTATAGGGGGCTGTCTCCAGATTTTGGTTTATATACAGGAGTCACAGGTTTTTACATACTGTCCTACATATCGTGACATCTGGGGCCACCAGTAGTTCCTGGAGATCAGCTCCAGTGTCTTCTACCTCTCCACATGTCTAGCCACTTGTGTATTATAGTGTTGCAAAACAATACATCTCTGAAGGTCTGGATTGATTGAGACATAGATCTTCCCTCTGAACCAGAGGAGACCATCTTGTTTCATCCACTCAGCAGATTATATGGACTTGGCATATCCCTGTCGGAGTTCCATGATAGCCTTGGCTACTGGATTTTCCAGGCCTGAGGACTGAAGTTTCTTTCATTTGTCCAGGAGGATATCTCTTTCTTCTCTGACTGCTGTAATTTCTTCCAGAGCTCAGATTGTGAACAGCTCCGGTTGGAGGAGGACCATATTCTCATTGTCCTCTGATTCAGTTCTGTGGTCTGATCTTCTTGAAAGCACATCTGCCTTGCCCATACTTCATCCCTGTCAGTGATGGAGTGTGAAGTCAAAGTGGGGTAGGAAGAGGGACCACTAGGCCTGCCTTTGGTTCAGATTTTTGGAAGTCTGAAAATATTCTAGATTTTTATGGTCTGTCCAGACCTCAAACTGGAGTTGCGTCCCTTCTAGGAAGTGCCACCATTCCTCTAGTGCTTGGATGATTGTCAGCATTTCCTTGTCATGTATCTCATAGTTTCTTTCCAATGGGCTTAGCCTTTTAGAGAAGAAGGCAATTAGATGCCACATTCCATCCTCCAGTAACTGTTGTGAGATGGTGGCCCCTGTGGTGAAGTTTGAGGCATATTCTTCCATGCTGTATGTCCAAGAGTCATCTGGGAACATCAGTATTGGTGCCAAGGTAATGAGTTGCTTCAACTTTCCAAGTGCTGCTTCTTCTTTCTCTCTCCATCTCCACTGTTCCCCTTTTTTCATGAGATTAAAGAGTGGTCAAGCATGAAGGGAGAAGTCCTTGATGAAGCATTGGTAGAAATTGGCAAATCCAAGGAATGACTGGACTTCTTTTTGGTTCTCTGGAGTTGGCCTTTCTGTCACTCCTCGGACATTGACTGGGTCCATTTCTACCTTCCCTTCCAATATAGTGAGCCCCAGATACTTGATTCACATCTTTTCAAATCACACTTCTCTTTCTGAAGATAGAGCCTCTGCTCCTGGAGGCATTCTAATACCTGGCATGTGATCCTTTGGTGCTCTACCAAGGTCTAAGAGTAGATGAGGATGTCATCGATGTATATGCAAATGAGTCCTGCCAAGATGAGGTCTTGGAATATATTGTTCATCATCATCTGAAAGATGGCCAGACTGTTCGTTAGTCCAAAGAACATCACCAGCGGTTTGACCAGTCCTTGATTTGTCCAAAATGTGGCTTTCCACTCATATCCTTCCTTGATTCAGATGTTATTATATCCCTATTGGACATCCAATTTTATGAAATACTTGGCCTCCCTGAGTTGATTTACCAGCTCTGGAATGAGGGGGAGTAGGTATCAGTTCTTTACTGTCATCACATTCAGCTTTTGGTAGTCCTGAATAAGTTAGAGGGATCCTTCTTTCTTTTTAATGAAGAAGACTGGAGATGCCATTGGAGATTTGGAAGGTTGGATGTGCCCCATCCGAAGGTTCTCTTGAATAAAGATGTCTAGTTTGGCTTGTTCTAATGGGCACATGGCATACACTTTGCAGTTAACCGGACTAGCCCTCAGTTCTAGTTCAATGGCATGATCCCAGATTTTCCTACTAGGGAGCTTGTCGAAGGATTCCTTGGCAAAGACACTCTCAAAATCTTGGAGATATTCCGGAATCTCCACCTCTACTCAGACATTCTTGTAGTAGGCCTCCACCAACCTCTGGGAGGTGGTCTGCATGGTGCAGACATGTTCTTCCTCCTGTGGGAGCATTATGTACATCACTCTGTCCCTAAGCTCCAGATTATCCAATGGGTCTTTCTCTTCCCCACCCCTCTTGTTTGCCTCTGCATTTCATTTTTCCAGACCTTCTTCTTCCAGGAGCTTCAGAAATAGGCCAGCCCAACACTCATGGATCTGTCTCTTCAGGACCTGTTCCTTCTTGCATTCATCTTGCACCTCCGCTTGGCAGGTGTGATACTTCACTGGACACTGACTCATGCTGACCTTCCAGGTTTACCAGTCAATTTCAGGGTTATGCTCTTCCAGCCAAGTAAATCCCAGGATAAGGTCCTGTTTTCCTAAGCTGGTAACTGCAAACAAGGTGCGTTCTGTGTCCCCATTCACTTGGAGGATCATGTCAATGACTTCCCTGATGGCTCCAGCTTCATTCAGTGATCTGTCTACATTGTAAACCAGGATGGGCCTCTGTAGTTTCTGAGTAGTGAGATGGTGTTTCTCTATATAGCCTCTGTCCATAAACTGCCTGGTGGCTCCACAATCTATAAGAGTGGGTCCCAACTTGACCTCTGCTGTGTCTGTTGTTTGAATCTCCACCTTGATGATCAGGGATTTTGGACTTGGGGTGGTGGCAACCACATACTTCTTCAGAAGTCACTTTTCCCATTTTTAGAGCCATATCCGAGGTCATTTTGATGGAGTCTCTGATTGTTGTGTATCTTTATGTGGTTGCTCTTTTGAGAGGGAATGTGCAGAGATCATGTCACTTTCTTTCTCCAAATATGAGAACCTATTATGTACAGGCAGTAGGGGCATATGATTCACCCACTGCTGTCTCTAAAATCCTCTTCTTCCCTTCTTACTTCTAACCTCTCCGCCACCTCTGAGATTCCTGAAACTTCCATCGGCATCACTTCTGTTGTTCTCGTAAGGTTTAGGAGCTCTGGGAGTAATTCCAGTTTTGCTTCTGTACTCATGGTTCAGAAATCAAAGGATAATGGACAGTCCCATACATAGTGTCCAGGTTTCTGGCATTGGTGGCAAACTCCTAGGGTAGAACCCTTGGCTCAGGTCCAGTCTCCTCTATTGGAACCGAAATTTCTTTTAGTGTAACTGGTGAGGGTGCTGGCATTTGTCTGGGTAATTCTGGGAATCGAGGGAGTAACGCTGGCACTTTCAGTGTTCCCAAGATTGGTCCGGGGGGCACGCTGGTTAGGTGGGTGGAAGTCCAAGGTTGGCTGCAGTGGGCTTCTGTAAATGCTTTGTTGGCCTCTTGGTCCCAGGCAACTCTGTGTGCTGCCTCATACCATCCCTCAGGATCATCAAAACTCAGTGTTCTGATTCCTAAGAGGGAAACCTTTATCTGTATCCTCAGTTAGGGGCCTTGATTATGATCATCTTGTCATCATGATATTCTGTGAGGTCCACCAGCTCTGTGAATCAGTCAATGTATTCTTCTATGGAGTTTCTGCCTTGGTACCAGCTCATTCCTTCTAGTCGTGTGAGGGCAGATAGTTGTTTATTTTTTGGGCCAAAGTTCCATACAAAGTCTGATTCAAAAGCCTTCCAATCTGAGTAGTGGGGATGTCTATTTCTTTTGCTTTGGAGTATTTTGTTCACGAAGCAGGCCACCCTGTTGGACTTGAAGTAGGAGAGAGCCCAGTATATCTGGGCTTGGCTGTTAGAGAATTGATCTCCACAGATTATGAAGTAAATATTAGATGAGCTGAGGAAGGCCCTCCCTTTCTCCCTATCTCCATCAAAGTTGGCCAGCGATGCAGGCCAAACCCTGGAGTTCCCTGTAGAGGAATGAGCTTAATATATATGATTGCAACTTTAGTAGGTGCACAAGGAACACA
>QLPG01053884.1:0-20166 GCA_003314385.1 Gomphus sp. MG54 | reverse complement strand
ACTATAGCAGAAACCGTTTGTCTTCTACCTTAGTATAAAAGAAGCTAGTTATGTAGTGTGAAATAACAATCATTTTCACCCATAATAATCCACAGAATTAAATAAGTGCCTGCAGCACTCTCATAAGTGGACCAAAGTCTGCTAGGTAACTGGTCCAAAGACTGGAAGCCACACTCTACAATGAATCCAAAGACTTGTTAACTAGGTTTATTCCAAAGAGTAAACCTTAACCTTGCTACTGAAGTGGCAGGTTACCCTTATAACTCAAATCCATAAAAACTAAGAAAAGAGATGAATCAGATCAAAAATAGAAAAGGTGGAAATAAACCTAAACCAGTCTAGAATAGTTTAACATCCTTAAACTATTAATTCTATATGTAATGAACAAGACACCTGACAAGACCCCCTTTAAATATTCTCTTTGGACAAACGACCTGGATCAGAATCAATAAAGACATTTTCCACAGCTACATGAGATTTCATTAAATCTTTATTACAAAGCTCTTGTGGTAACAGATTATGTGAATCTCCAGAGTATAATTTCTTAATTGGGTTCTCTGTAAAAATAGCCCATGCAGGTGTATTTTGTTGTCCTCCTGCATCTTGTCAGAGAACTTGACTTGCCTTGGTTCACACCAAAGTTGTGTCACAGCTTCTTGGGTTCCAAAATAGTCACCAAGATGATTTTGCAAATCAAATTTCTCAGCTGGAGGCACTTATTCACAATGCAGGGTATGAATGTATCTTCTTGCCTAAATTTCATTGTGAGATAGACCCTATTGAAATGGCAAGTATTTATTTTATTAATTTCTTGCATTATTTTATGAAACTAAAATATGACAATAGTACTAGGGGTGGGCGAAATTCTGTTATTGAGAAATTCCAAAGGAGACATTTGAGGATGCAAAGACAGCGGCAACAGAATACCTTGATGCATGCCCAGTTGATGTGATATGGCAGTTTATAAATCATTCTTGGCAATTCCATGGCTGCATATTATAAGGGACTTACTAGGAATGCAGCTGCTTGGGCTGTTTGAAAGCAAACCAAGCATCGTGTAGTTACTGAACAAGCCATGATGTGAATTGAAGCTATACTTAACTAAAATTTACCTCATAACATCAAGATTTGGGTGAAAAGTCGTGCTGAAAAGGCTCAAAAATTTGGCCGCCCTCAAAACCCATGGAACAAACTTTGGAGCACGTTTTTTTTGATGTATTTTGACATTATGAATTTGAATCTAACATCAGTTTGTCACCAAAATTCGCGATCACGCAAAACCAAATTGGTTGACTTTGTCTGTCCCGTACTGTAACAGTTCAGTATGAACGTGTGATTTATTCGAGCGTCTAAACCTCAGCCACCCTGGCGGCTTTTCTTTCTGAAGCGAACGCTGCGTCTCTATTATGGTGGCTAAAAAATCCACAGAGCCAGTATCTCCACAAGATCTTTACAAGGCTCTGTGTGGCGCTGCATCTCAGGATGCAGCTACAGTGCAAGCGTCAACAAAGCTTCTCCAGGGTTACCAAGACCGCCCTGGCACTTACTTGCATCTCTATACAATTGCCGCAGAGAAAAATGCTGCCCCATTGGACGTGCGAAGGATGGCCATTATCCAGTTCAAAAATACTATTTTGGGCGCATGGAAGAACAAGAGGTAGGCCAGGTCTAGGGCTGCGATGCCGAGAATTAAATTCGCTGATCCTGCTTAACCCGTGTCTACAGACTCTTTGATGATAATACAAAGGCTTTTATTCGCGCTAGGTCTATTTCCTTTCTTTACGAGGAAGACAATATTGTAAGCTCAAGGCATGATTGCGACGATAAGCTCTGACAGCTAAGACGTCTTTAGATCGCAGATTTCAATGCTAGTGTCGTGGGGAAGATTGCGCGGGCAGATTTCCCTGGTCAATGGCATGGGTGTTATCTTTAGTCTCTCAGGAAGGTTATCTCACTTGAGCTTCCAATAGGCCATCCCTTGTACCCGACTTATTGGCGATCGTTCTGACCCAAACGCAAACCTTTTTATCAAACCCCACCGGTGCCGATCCGGCTAACGCACTTCATTTACGGCGTGCCCTACGTGTACTAGGTCTGGTTGTCAAAGAATTTTGCTCTGTAAAGATGCCAAGTGGAATCAAAATCATGACTCAAATAGCGGAATTAGTTTATTCCCCATTAATCTCCGAATATGATAAACTTTCCAGTCTTCTTCAAGCATCTTTCACAATCCATGCTCTTCTAGATCCACAGTTACAAAATACCTGTGAAGAAGTGATCACTCTTTGCCACTCGGTCTTCAAGCCATGTTCCAGGATTATGTTGTGGTTGTGGCAAAAAGCTGGTCAGCCACAATATAGCCCGACACTTGAGACTGTGAGTTTAATGTTCTGTGAAGGTTTCCATCTACTGAATCACAAAAATTCAAGCTTTCGACATTCTCACAGTCATGCTTCCAACTTGCTCGCACACTTTTTGAATTGAGACTTCGATTAATTGTTTCTCTACACCAAGAAGTGTCTAGTAACACTACCTCATCGTCTGGGCGCTCCACCTCTGTCCGGGCCTATACTATACTCCAAAAACTTACAAAACATCTTCGGCTGTATGGAAAGATGTTTCTACGCATGCAACAATTACATACCGAGCGTTTTGTCGCGCTTCCACACGCCAATGGGCTTATACTTTACTTTTGGGCAGAAGTGGTCAAAGCTACCAATGGCTCTTCAGACTTGATATCAGGTGATATTGCCATGTTTTTGATTTTGATATCGAGTGATCAGAGCTGATTTACTTGGAATAGATTCATCGAATGCCGTGTATCCTGTTAGACTCCTAGTACAAGGCATGACGCTCTTTCGAGAAAGTCTGAATGCCTGGTCTGGAAAGAAATCCGACAGCATATCCCGTTGGTTCTCCCATCGATGTTATAATTTTCACGAACAAATTGCTTTTCAGGACTATTGTCACAACAATTCGTCGAAGAGGCTGTTGAATTACTATTAACCCGCTTGATCCCTCTTTCCGCGTCAGATCTCGATAGATGGACTGGTGACCCTGAGGAATGGATTAATCAAGAAGAAATAGAGGGAGATGCATGGGAGTATGACTTACGTGTATGTGTTTCACGTTTCTCCTATTGTTCCAGCTTTGATAAGTATCGTAAGCCTTGTGGAGAGAGAGTTTTGGTCTCGTTATGCAACCATTATGATGTGTATGTCATCCCCATCCTTCTGAAGAAATTTCAGCAGGTTCTTGGTGAGATGTGCCGTTGTTTCTCAGATGTAGATATTTACCCTGCACGTAATTCTAAGTTAGCCCAACAGATAACCTGGCAAGAATTTTGCAGAAAGAGGCCATGTATTGCGCAATCGGTCGGTGTTCCAGTCGGTTGTGCGGCGTACTAGCTTTCGATGAGTGGGTACATAAGTACCTCATCTACGAGGCCCAAGACCCCAATCCAGAGTACCCATTGCTTTCCCCGATATTTAAGATTCTCAGATACTAACAATTATCGCCATCTCCTTTTTCTTAGTTATCGTATCATCAAGCGCAGAATTGCATGGGTCATTGGGAAATGGCATACGATCCAGTCTGCACCTAGTTCGAAGCCTCAGGAGTGGGAGATACTGCTGTATCTCATAAGGAATCATGGCTCGAGCTCCGATCCTGTTGTCAGACTGAGCGCTTCCGAAGCCTTGAGGGAATGTATTGATGTAGGCTATTATTACACTACATGTTTGACATTCAATTCAACAACTTTAGGCAGTTGGATTTGATGCACAAACGTTCTTTCCTTTCCTTGGTGACTTTGTGACGGAGCTTGTCCGTCTTGTCGCTGAAGCGGATACATCAGAAGGAAAGAACAGGCTCATTAAATCACTAAATATAGTGATTGAACGTACTGGGAACCGGGTTTGTGCTTTAAAAAGAGAACATCACAACTCTTGTTTTCTCTGACCAAATTCCTTAGATCGTGCCGTTTATTGATGTGATCATCAACTCTCTCCCGCAGCTTTGTTTGTATTGTCGATTATATTTTCTCAGCGGTATTGATCCTCCTATAGGGCAGGATGCTGAAGCAGATTACCTTCTCAAGGCGACATTGATCGTTATGGTTACACGTCTGGTGGGGGTGCGCGAAGACGTACTACATTAGTGTACAGGTCTGATGTTGTTTGGGTTTCAGGCTACAAGAGAGCATTCAGGGCTAATATCGCACGTCGTAATCTCTCTTGTACGAGAAACTCTCACATCCCAGGTCTGCCGTTGAGGTTCCTCCATCTACTTTTTTGTTCATTGATGAGCTTAAGGACAAGAAGTATTTGGATGAAGATGGCCTCCTGTTGTGGATGATTGCCCTCAGGAATGCATTGACCCTGGAAAGCACAAGGGACGGCGCACCAGGATATATCGACATGTTTTCCCATGTCACTCTCCTTATATCGACGGATATGGATGCATTAGGAACGATGCTCTGTTTAGTGGAAAGCTACCTGCTTCTGGATGCTAAGAGAGTGCTATCGGTGAGGAAAGTGCCTTCCTATTCCATGAATCAGCTACATGACTTCAAATAGACGTATGGCCGAGAATTATTCCAGGCGCTTGCTACTGTGTTGCCAAAGCTTTGTCGGGATTACTTGAAGAATATCATTCTAGTCATCAACTTGATAATCCAGACAGCCCCTGCCACGTTATGGGGAGAACCGCTACATTCTTCTGGTGTGTTTGCTGCCCTTGTGAAGGCAGTCATAGACGACAAGGCAAGTCTCCGAGTGAGTATATATGCTTCAGTTCACTGATAAATCAACTTTTAAGGAACCTGCTTTAGTTCTGACAGAACACATCTACGTTTTCGCTCGCATAGCATTGTCTGACCCTGGCATTTTCAATTGGCTTGTCGCAGGTGCCGCACCAGCACTAAATATGACTGTGTCCCAGGTTTTCGAAGGGGTTTTAGACCAGTGGTGGTCTAAGGTACTCGCACCTTTACTTAACACTTCTTGTTCTATTTGACATTAATCACCAGTTCGACAACATGGCTGAGCCGCGACATCGTAAACTGGCTGCGATGGGTATTGCCAGTTGGGTTTCCACGGCACGACCAGAAGTCTTAGGCCGATTGCATACAGAGATCTTTAATATTTGGTTGGATGTCTTTGGTGAACTTAAAGAAGCGCTCGCCAATAATACTCGGTTAGTCCTTCTCGTTCGCTCGTTCTTTCTGTAGAATTAACGAATTTTCAGGTCTCCTCTGATTATGTTCTGGAGGAATAGTTTAGAACCGCCTCCATCACTTATTCATGCTGATTTAGAGGACTCGTTAGAGGCAGATCGACGACGAGAGGTATTTTCGATCGCTCTCTTTCAGTTTCTGAGATGACGTCGTTACAGATCTACCTCTGTGACCCCGTCAATACTGTGAAACTGACCGTGTTTGTGAAAGAAAATTTGCAACAAGCAGAGGTTGCATGTGGAGGAACACAAGTCTTCCGCGCAGACTACCTGGACAAAGCCGACCCAACGGTCCTTAATCAGCTCACAGCCGAATTACTGACAGGAAATTAAGAGAAGACTAGAGTCACGTTCTACACTGACATTGATTACACTTCCAGTTTCTCTTATCACCTTCACTACAATACCCATGTTATAATTCACTCATGTTAATGATAAAAGTTTGTTTTACTCGTTCCTAGCGATTAAAAACCCTTCACTTGTAAACGAAGCTTCTTCAAGGTCAAGATCAGGATCACTGTGATTTTCGATGGCGGTCCCTACATCGACTCTCTTTGCGTTGATGACCATCACTTGACATCGCAAACA
This sequence comes from Gomphus sp. MG54, assembly GCA_003314385.1. NCBI lineage: Eukaryota > Fungi > Basidiomycota > Agaricomycetes > Gomphales > Gomphaceae > Gomphus > Gomphus sp. MG54. Next base: position 14,343 of record QLPG01053884.1, on the reverse strand, counting down.
TTGCCAGGCAGTTTCTCCTTCATCTGCTGCGCTCAACACGCGCTCAGAGATACAGACGTAACAATATTGGTGCAGACAGGATGTGATATATGGTGTGTGAAGAGGAAACCGTGGAGGTTCGTCCAAAGTGGTCGGCTGTGAAGACGACAAGACCAACGAAGAGCTGGTGGCATACATGTCATGATGAGGATGTTTAATGTTGAACAAGGCGTCTTCGGCACAGATAGCACACTGATCTGCAGAAAGCGACCAGTATTTACCACGCCGCTCTACAGTCTTTTCTGCGTTAGCACCCTTTGGGGGTTCTGTCATTCCCAGAACTGATCGTACGGACGAGAGTAGACTCTGGGGGCGAGAAATAGTGGATGCTGCGCGCAGTATACGTCGGAGGAGGACCGAAGTGTTTAGTAATGGCAAAAGAAAAAGCAGAAATTCCTAAATCAAAAATGATCGATTTTAAACCAGGGTGGAATGATTCGGACATGAGGAAGTCGAACACACAGTGAAGGCATGCCAGACCATTTGACGGTTCATAAATTCATAGCTAACTTGTCGAGTCAGATGGTACCGCGAGGGAACGAGTCGTAAATCCATGATACGATCTGCCAATGTACGATATCTGTAATCCTGCTTGCTTAGTGGACATGTAAAGATACGATGGATTGCCAAACCTTCCGTTACAAAGGAATACAAAGAAACTAGCAAGGCTGAGCATGTTGTGCCCATGCTCAATACGTGTCAGGAGGTTCCATGCTTTATGTCTAGGATTGATGGACGGAGCATCGGGCCACGCTCGAGAGAGTGCATAAACACGCATCCGGGAATGCAAGTAAGGGATAATGATGGTAGCAGTAGCATGAGCCCGTAGTGTTTGTTTGGGTAGACCAGATGCTACACGACTAGTGGGATAGATACCACATCAAGCATATTGCCAGAGATATACTTACGGGCTAGAGTCCTAGAAGTAGGTACGGAAGGGATCTCATAACGCAAGTTTTGGAGCTTGGCACCATAAGTTGCGCCAGAGTCCCACACTGAAAACTTGTAAAGAATAAGATGGACCAGTAGTATAAGTTCTGGGTCGAATCGTGATCGATAGGAAGACTATTAAAGTAAATCATGATAAAGCTAGCAGTCAAGTGGCTGGGCCACACACTTGTATGAGGCCTATCGCTTTTGCAAGAGGGTCAGTGAGGATCTGGAGCAGTTCGCGGTCAAGAAGTTCGGCATCGAGTTGTCCTACTCTAAGAACACGGGGGTTTGCATGGGGAAATGCGGGTAAAGATTGATGAATGGCTTGGAGACGAGCCTGGGCCAAATCCCATGCTTGCTGCCACGGAGTGAACATTACGCCAAATTACGTGATCAAGCTTCAATGGAAAAATATTCGGCATACAGGGTAAGCAGGATAATGTGCTTTTCTTTCTTTCCTTCACAACAAGACCCATCGGCTAGGATGCTGGCACAGGAATCCATGTACGTTTCTTCTGAGGAAATAACGATTTAGCATTTCATGCCATCATAGCCATTTCTCACCCCAGTCCCTCCAACTTCTTCCGCTATGTTCGCGACAGCCCTTGTGCCTTTGGGGTATATAATAGGAACTATCAGAATTATACTCTTACTATTAGTAGGTATACTGTACTTCCTTATAGTGCAGATTGCCTTGAACGTTTTTGTGCGTATTTCTTGATCCTAATCTAACGACAACTTATTGGAATGATACAGTGCCCAATAGCACCCATCTACAGATTTCTCTCTTGGGCGGTCACTGCAATATCGGCTCGCCTTTCCCTGTTCATCCTTGGGCTCTGGTGGATACCTGTCACCTATGTGACACGGAAACAAGGGTATCGAACCTACGTTTCTTATCTGATGCAACTGCTAAGACAACTGATAGACGAGTCGTACCTTTGAGAGAACCCTGGAACCCCAAGGCAGGCGACATTATTGTGTCAAATTGGGTGTCATGGGTAGAAGTCCTATGGTTAGCTTACCGGTAAGTCTCGACGATGTCCTGTTGACAACTTTTCAACATTCTGACAGATTTAACCCAATATTTGTCCTCCCAAACGTGCCCTCCCACGTCGATTCAATGAAATTGAACACCCCGGGACGTCGACCAGGCACTGGGTCCGTACCCATTTCCATCCCAGCATTCCGTCCTCCGGCCGTTCGCGTCCCTGTGCAAGGCTTCCATACATTGTCTTTTCTTAAGATACTTGGATTAACAGGAGCTGTACCGCCATTCAGGGGACTCACTGGAGACCCTAGGCCTCTCAACAGCATCCGTAAAGATGCGTCTCGCCCCATTGTGGTATTTCCTGAATGTACGACTAGCAATGGTCGAGCATTGTTGCACTTTGCAGACGTGTTTGACGAACCCTCGATTTCCGTCAAAGCATTCCAATTGTATGTCATGTGTGTCAGGTGGGCACCAAATCTACCTTTTACGGTTGCTGTCCAATCATCCTGTAATAGATATGACCCCCCCACACTTTATACCCCAACTCTCACCTGTCCAATCCCATCTTTCTCGGTTCTCAATCCTCTTCCTCACGTGTTTCACGTGGCCACATCACTTTCGCTTACACTACCTCATTCTCTTTCGATTCGTCTTCAATATCTCGCAGAGCCTCCTAACTCTGGGAATTTCTTGGCTAGTGGTGTCTTGGCGGGAGGTAAAGACAAGGTTGACACGTCGGAGGCTTGTTCAGTGCTCATAGCACAGTTAGGCAAAATGAAGATAACCGGGCTGGCATGGGAGGATAAATGTGCCTTTTTAGAATTTTACCAAGAAAAGAACAGTAAATAGGCAATATTCACAGATTGATGCGACATGTTCACTGGGATCGCTTGTACTGGCGATATTTTCCAACTTAAAAGGTACTGCCCAGTGTGTCTAAAATCAGTTTGCTCAGAACATGATTAAGTTGTTTCCAATGATTGTTGCAGAGTAGCTACTCAATAGCCTCAGAGTTGCTGTGTGGTTATACAAGCTGGATCAGTAGTGATAGTAGGGGTAATCCATAAGGGGGTCTACCAGGGGTGACTGAGAGTCTAGGTAGGAAGGTATAAAGTCTGAGGTCGGAGGGGGGGCATCAGAGGGGGACAAACCTTACCTGAGGGAGACTAAGGTTGATAAGTGTTATCTGAGGTCTACTGAAGTTACAGCCTAAAGTTTCTCAATATAGTTCAGAGTAGTTGAGTTTGCAAGTAAAGATATAAAGTAGTCAAGAGGGTTCAGAGTCAGAGGGACTTGGCTTAGCTTATGTGTTATGCCCTTCTATATTGTCAATCCCTAATTTTAGAGTTGCAGAGTTCATGAGATGATGGAAGGTGTGGTAATGCTAGTCAATATTTGAACTAGTGAATAGTACAAGAGTCTGGAGGTATATACATACAACAAGACTATTACAGTCTCAATAAGAAACCAAGCCCAGTAACAGAAAGGACAATAAGAATGAAAATAGAACAATAGGTCAGGGTTACAAGTATTCTATATTAGGTTAACAAAGGACTTATTGTTATTATATGGATATGGAATATAATATAGAGTTTAGTATCTTGGTAGCTTAATATATGCTCAGTGGTTTGGTATATGCTTGGTATTAAGAAAAGTACCTCAGAATACAGTGGGTCAAAAAACTGCCCCAATGTTTGTGCATTTTAGAAAGATTGACATTTTGTGAAGGAATGATATCAGGAAAGGTTCTGAAAATTTCACATGATATACTATTGGCTATCTACCAAGTTAAGAAAATCATGTGAGTCCAATCAAAACTCATTGCTCAATAAATCAAACAAAATAATCACTCATTGGGGAAGTTTTTTGACCCTCTATTATTTTATAATCTAGTACTTTGTATAACCCCCCTTTGCCTTTAAAACTGCATGTATCCTCCTAGGCATGCTTTCTATTAGCTTCTGGCATGTCTCTGGTGGTATTTCAGTCCACTCCTTTGCCACCCTGTCCTATAATTCATGTACTCCTTTGGGTGGTATGTCATATTGTTAGAGTTTGGCCTTGAGATGTTGCCAGAGGTGTTTAATGGGATTTAGATCAGGGGATTGGGCAGGCCACTTCATGGGAATGATGTTGTTGTTAGAAAACTACTGGTCTGCCTCATTTGAGGTATGTTTTGGATCATTGTCCTGTTAGAAGTACCACTTATCCTTAGCCATCTCCAAACTTTCAATGCTCTCCTCCACTCCCTCCTCTCAGATCTCACAATACTACACTGCATCCATGTTCCCCTGCACCTCTATTAGCTTCCCCATCCTATTCCACCCCATACACCCCCAAACCATCAAGTTATTCTCCCTTCCATGTTTGACATTGGTGTGGTGGTCCTGTCTGATACTGGTTCTCCTTGTTGCTTCCAAACAACATACACCTTCCTATCTGACCCAATCCTATTGATTTTTGTCTCATCAGTCTACAACACCCTCTTCCAGTCCTCTAAAGTCCAATTTTCATAGTATTGGGAAACCTTTAGAGCTAATTATAAAAGAAAACATAAAAGAGACATAATGGTAAAGTGAACAATTGTAGTACTGAAAATAGATATGCAAACATGTAGAGGAAGAACATAATAAGTAGAGCAAATAGAATATTTCATGGGATGGCAAGATAGAATAGGCTGAATATATGAGGTGGATAGGATCAAGTGCATTCTGGAGTGTAGGGCTAGCATGTCGAATAAGCTGAATAAGGCTGAATTGAATAGTCAGTGATAACAGCATAGTGGATTCTAATAAGTACATATATCAGTCTTTGCTACCAAATTGGCAGACTCTATCAAAGGTATAAAGCCGCTCTGGTTTTCTTGGTCAGCATTTATATAAGCAGGTCTCCCCCAGTCATGTATGTATGTAAGCAACTTTCCCACCTGGTCATGTGACTGGTTCATCATGTCAGGTGACCAGTTCAACTGCTGCTTCCTCCTACCACCCTCCCACCTGGTAGACACCCACATACCACACCTCCTGACACTCCCACATGTGGGGCCGTCAGGATGTGTGGTATGCTAGTGATGCCACATTGTGTGTGGTAGAGGAAAGACCTCGGTGTGTACTGGATGCCATATGTTCATATTGTGTACCCACTGCACGCCAATGTCCTTCCTCCACCACACATGATACAGTGCACACCCATGCACCCTACCTCCCAATACTCCCATGGTGTGGGGCTGTCAGGATGCATTATTTCAGGTGCTCTACAGTCTGGGCAATACCTCCACATATCACACTGACTACTACTATGCATGCAACAACCACTAACTAACACAACACCCTCACATATTGCTCATGACTGTATTCAAAACAATACTAACCAACACAATCCACTCAGTGCATCACATCTATTGTTTCCCAGGTATATGCCATGCTCCCCAACCCCAATATGCTTAGTATGTCATGTCCATTATTTCTTAGACAGTAAGACTGCTCCCACCTAATATGACTGAATAGGTATGCCCCTATCTTGGATGACTGCCCTGAATGGAGCTTATATACTGTTGCACACTCTTTGACTGTGGCTTCGTATGCAACCTTCAATCTATTTGAGTCATACCATTTGTACATGTCGACGGCTATGATTCCCCACATATACACTCTCTACAGAAGTACTTACACTATTCACACAACATTATATTAAATATACTTGTGCTCCAACAGACTCGAGCCTAGATTGGCACATAGCAGTACATCCTACATTGTGCTGACATCGTAGGTAAGCAACTCCATATACCTGATCCTGCTTGGTTGCTGACCATATGATGACTCAGATAATCACATTCATTCACCAGGACCAATCAACCTTGAGCATGAGTTGACAGAATACCCATTGCAAGTGGCTGTATTTGCCAATATCTATATTCTTTTACTTTTCTTTGTAAACAAGCTTCATGGCTTATAATATATTCATCTGGTTTATTTAACCGCCATTCTATAGAGTGAATACAGTGGCATAATAAAGTATAGGGTAGTAATTCCATTACTATTCTCACTTGAGTACTTGGCTATACCCCAGGGTCACCCAAACAGTTGGCTAATGATATGATGCTATAAACCCATCATTTGCTCATTGCTTGCTTGCAAAAAAAAACCAACAAATATCTGGCCACAATGATAATTCCAACTATCTCAACATGACATCACACTCCTATAATATCATTCACATGCTTTACTATTGATTTTTATCATTGCTCCTATTGTTGCACACCACCGTACCCAGCTCTCGACACTTCACTCCCAAACCACCACTTAACTGAGAGTGACAACATATCACTATATGATAATAACTAGGTACATCCCCTCCTTTGATGACTGCTGCTTGCTGTCTAAGAAACTGCACTGTTGCACATGACTGCTGCTAAATGACCTAACAATGAATTGCTGTATGGGGACTGTTGCTCAATATGCTCAGTGAGTGTGTGCTTGCTGTCTAAGAAACCACTTAGTTGACTGGTGTATTGCTATATAGTAATAACACTAAAGGGGTGATTTTACATATTTAAGAGAACCTGCCCCTACCAGTGTCAATGACCTATGCATACCCAGGAGCATTGTATATTGATGTCAGGCCATTCAGTATGCTGGTGTCACCGCATTATGTGTCATGTTAGATGTCTGTTACGATGCAAAGGAATGATGTAATCATAATAATATGTAAAATCTCCCAAAGGTGAAATAATGGCAAGCTTCAGAATGGGACTTGGCTTCAACGTTATGTGTTGCACCCACTAGATCACACAGTCCCCAATTTTGTAAAAGCGAGACAGAGAATTAACTAGTAGAGAATTAAGGTTGATTATCTGACTGAAGACTGAACTACTGAAGTACAAGATCTTTATACTACTTTCAAATCTACTAGGAGTCGAATAGATTCCTATAATAGAATGAGAAAGCCGAGGATCGTGAAAAGCGAGAACAGAAATACTACACCCCAAATAATGATCTCCTCCCTGACATTGGAGAGTGATCTGTCACTCCGATTCCCAATGGAGTTACCCTAAGGAACGTAATAGCAGATTGGATATAAGAGACTGAGTGGAATTGCGAATAAATGAAAGTGGAGTGAAACGTAAATGAAAGGATATTAAACGTAAATGTAGATGGAATGAAATAGCGAGCATATGGAGTGTGATGTAAATGAGTAGAGTGAATTGACCGGAGCATGTGACACCAAGAGGGATACACGAGGTGCATATAGTCTGTGGGCTGAGGGCGTATTGTTGAATAGCGAGCGAGAGCGGAGTTGGGCTGAGTGGGCCGAAAAATAGTCAGGTATGCCGGCATACAGTTCCTAACACACCCTGGGTACACCTGCACACTCTACCTCCTGACACCTCCACATGTGAGGCTGTCTGGACATGTGATGCACTGGTGTTTCCATATTATGCATCATGTCAGGTGCCCTATATAGTAGGAGCATGGCCATGGTGGGAAGAAGATTATGATCTATATCAACAACTTATGCATACATACACCAAAAACTGTGGATGACAACCCATCAATCCAGCAATTTATTACCAGGACTTCTGAATCCTGTTATGTTGGATGCTGCCCCTACAACTGATAAAACCACCTGTTATGGCTCATGCTGTCAATAAACCCACATTAATCTCCACAACCACCTGCACCATTTCCAAGACCTTTCCAACCACTCAAAGCCTGAACAACCGCTTTCTGAATTCCATTGTTTCAACCCAAGGTTCCATGTTCCCAAACCTCCAAAGATTCCAAAGCCAAGGTTCCACTCCTTTGATAAACAACATGCAGGATCATTACATACCTCACTCCCTTGTTCTTTGTTCTATATTGCCCCTTGTACTCTCTTCCCCCCCTTGTCTTTACTCAGCAAAAGTTAGTACAAAGACTAGATACTTGTATATAAGCCACCAGTCAACTGGACTATTCGCCAGTATGAATATCGACTTAATTCTGCGTCATAGTTTCCAATTCAGTTCCAGTAAACTTCCGACTTTCCGAAATTAGAGGCAGACGATCAAGGAGGGTGCAACACATAAGTTGAAGTCAAGTCCCTGTGACCTTGAACTACTCGAACCACCCTATACTGTGAACAGTCTTAGACCCCCCAGCGCTTCCTATCTTTCTGCCCCTTTTCAATTCCGATCATAAGCCCATGACCTTTAGTTCCTCCACCTCTGGAGTACAAACCCCCTCTCAGAAATCATTTAGAACCTCTGGAAACCCTTCCAGAAGCCTCTAGCTAAGTGCCAACCTGCAAATTTAACACCACCCTACCTTGCACATGTGTCTTACATACTGCCATACTCATGTAACAAGAAAATTTTATTCTTTAATCTCACTCTCCACCATCTGACATCATACAGCACCCTTTGCCACCACTGACCAATATCATGGCTGACTGACATGACCAAATAGGTATGCCCCGACCTTTGATGACTGCTGTTTAATCATGAGTCATTGATAGTAAAGCAATTGATCTCAACCATGTTACAAATTTGACTCCGATGGCGCTTATCCCATATCACCTTCACTGTCACCACATCATACAGCCAACCATTCTATTCAGCACTCCAATCTTCAGACTCCCTATTTGTCATCATGTCTTCTTCAGAGCTCATTCCCATGCAACGCTATAACACCCAGGACACACACATCCAGGCAGAACCATTAACACATCATTATCTTTGCATACTTCCTGCAGCACATTTCTCACTCAGAAGAAGATCCCATCCAATCTACACTCAGTCATATGCAATAGGAGATTGTCAAGCCTACAATACTGAGCCCTGATTCACTCAGTAGTACCAACCAAATGACCCTTACTGTTAATCCCACACACCGGTGATAAGCCATTCCTTACTAGTATGTGGTCTCGGCTTGGTACATTCGGTTCATCATTTGGTTCACCTTTCCCATCCCATCCCTTCTATTCCCTCTTATTCTCTCATTCCCCATCCCTTCCCTTACCCATTTCCTTTTGGGCCACTTATTATTCATTTATTATTCGATCACAGCCCTATTTTTTATCTTCGGCCACCTTCTATTGTTCTATTTTCACTCGCAATCCTACTCATTTATTATCAGAAATATCTCATTGTTTTATTCTCACTTACATCTTATTGTTATATTCTAGATCACTGGGGACAATACTCCCACATGGTCTCCATACCTTATTCTTTTCTTCATGTCTTATGCCACCCTTATTCTACATTCTGCCTCTTAACCTATCTAAGTAGCAAATGCATGTACATAGTTCCTCAGTCTGAGTATCAACTAGGTTTTATGCCTTCCTGCTCTCTCTCCTGCTTTTTAGAGTCCTTTACTAAGGCCAATGCTCTCAGCACTCTCTCGAGTATCTCATCTATCCCAAATCAGTGGCATGCATGGAAAGTAGGGTGCAACACACAAGTATGTTAAAGCCAAGCCACTACGAACAGCCTGCAGGACTTGGCCAGTTCCTGCCTATACCTTTGGCATTGCTGAGGCCTGACAGAGATGCAGTCTATTTCCCAGAAAGCTGAGAACCATACATATTGCTTGGAATGCCATCTAGACCAGCATATCATGATAGGAGTAGAGTGGAATACAAGGCAGAGCTCAGGGCACTATCCCATCCTGATTACCCCACCCACTCCATTTGACTCACTCTTAACCACAAGATGAGAGTGCACGACCATATACCCATTAGTCCTCCTACTCCCAGACCTCTATCCTTGGATTGGATACTGGAGAAATTGCAGAAGATATGTTGCATGTGACCTGGAAATACTCCAAGATGACTCAGTCCCCTGACTCACCCTAAGGCCTCTCAGGAGTAGTGGACAAGGTTGTTAGATGTTTATTGGTAGACTTCCCTATTGTTTCTTTTATATTTCTCCTTTTCTTGGCTTGACTCAGACCTGTTTCTTATTCTGTTAGTCTTTTCTCATTGTTACTCATCATCCTTACCTTTTTGGTTAGTCTCCCCCTATCATAGCCCCTAGCCCCTATTCACGTAGCCTCAATGCTGTATGTTAAGTCTCGGTAATGCCAATATTGCAGATGGGAGTTGGTCAAGTCCTGCTGTTAAGTCTGCATGTCAGGCGCTTAGCTAGGTACTTTCAGAGACGATTCTGGAGGTTTCTAAAGGGTTTTCCAGGAGGGGGTCAAGACTCCAGTAGCGAAAGGGTTAGGAATTGTGGATTCACGGATGGAGGCAGAAAGATGGAAAGACAGGAAGTGCCAGAGACTTAAGGTTGGTTGTGGTATTAGGTTGTTACAATTAGGAATTCGAGTGTTCGAGATTGAAGAGACTTGGCTTCAACTTATGTGTTACACCCAGATCATCTGTCCCTAATTTTGGAAAGTTAGAAAGTTTACTAGAACTGAATCAAAAACTACATGCAGATTAAGTTAATATTCATACTGGCTGTTACGACTCGGTAAAGCCAAGAAGTTGGTCAAGTCCTGCAGACCATTTCAGAGTGGCTAGGCTTCAATGTGCTTGTATGTTGTGCCCTGCTGTTCTGTGCGTGCCACTGATTTAGACAGGAGAGAGACTCGCAAAGGTGCTGAGGATGTCAGCTTGAGTGAAGGACTTTAGACAGGGAAGGGGTGGATGAGAGGGTGCAAACCAAGTTGATATTCTGAGTGAGAAACTATCTACATACATCCTGCTACTTATATAGGTTAAGAAGCAAGATGTGGAACAGGGTGGTGTAAGGAATGGAGAACAATAAGGTATGAAAAACCATGTGGAGGCATTGTCCACAGTGATCAAGAATAGAATAAGGAATGTAAGTGGGATTAGAATAATGGAATATGGCTGAGAATAAAATAATGAAGGAGTAGGTGAGAATAGAACAATAGAGGATGACCAAAGATAAAACAATAGGGCTATGACTAAGATAATGAGTGGTCATCACATGTTCGGGGGGAACGGTTGAGGGGATAGGAGGATAGTGAGGGGCAGAACAGATAGGATAGGAGAAGTCATCTAGATGATATACCAGGTGTACCGAGCCAAGACCATGTGATGGTGAGGATAATATGGGTAAAGGTTGGTTGGTTGGTTGGTATTACCGAATGAACCGGAGCTCAGTATTGTGGTCTTGACAGTATCCCCCCCTTAGTGGCTGAACCCATGAAGCCAGTGAGTGGGGATTGAATATGAGGTTCTGATGCCTTGACGTGATGTCACAAAAGGTTTGGGGTTTGGCACCCGAATGCAATATTGCTTCTATCAATACGTATATCACATCACTGTCTACCATAACAAGATGGGTTACGAAACTGATGAAGACAATGTGCAGAAAGCTGAGATGGAGAGGAAAAGGTTGGAGACAGCAGAAGCGAGAGGCTGAGGCCACCTGAATTGCTAAGGCTGAAGCCAAGAAAAGGGAGGATGAGGATGTGGCAAAAGCAGCTGCTAAATTAGCAGCAGAGAGGGAAGAGGCCAATAGGAAAGTAGTTGATGCTACTAGTCGAGAGCGATCGGGAGGAGTTAGCAAAACAGGCAGAGAACCGGGGCCTTGAGGATGCAACTGAGACAGGACCTCCTCCAAATGCAGGGAAACAGGATAAGGTTCCTGAAAGTGAGGGTGCTGGTGCCATGGGGGCTTCTGAGGGTTCAGGAAGACTGGAGGGTTTGCTCCATAAGAGGGGCAGGAGTACGGGAGTAGGGCCTACTAAGAAAAAGAATGTGAGGGGAGGGCTGATAGGGGCCAAGGTATGTGGGGATTTATTTTGTTTTATTTTGTTGACTGATTTTTTCTATTAGTTCAAAAAGAAGCTGACCCAAGAATGGTCATTCCCTCCATTCTCCTTACGATCATTGCAAGGAACACGAGGAGAGTTGTCTAGTGAGGAACGTAGGGGCAGCTTATAGGCGATGCAACGCCTGCCATGTGAAGTGCAGCCTGGCGGTGCCTCGGCAGTGCAAGGTTAAGAGTCAGGAAGAGGTGGAGTTGGAGAGGGAGAGTGAGGAAATGGAAGAAGAATGAGAGGAGGAGAGGCTGAGAAGGTCTATCACGATGCAGCTGAGTGAGCGGCTGATGGCCCTGAGGCCAAGCAGTAGATCAATGACTGTGGATGTCCCACAGCCAGAAGAGTCGGGGTCTTGGCACGGTACAGAGATCTGGGAGGACCTCTTACAGGGGCAGGCGAGGATGACCAGGGTGTTTCTTTGGATGTTAGAAGGGATTGAGTACAATAGGTTGTGCCGTAGCCCTGTTGGGTGAGGACCGGCACATAGATTCGGGAATACCAGGTAATATGAGAGTTCCGGAAGAGTTGGATGGGGGTGAGAGTCCAGGGGAGGACCAGTGGAAGGATGATGATGGTGGAGAGGATAAGGAAAAGAATGAGGAGATGGTGATAGATGAGACTTTGAAAGATGATTGTGAATAGAGATTGCTATTATTTTTTGGGTGAAAAGAAAAATAAAAGTTTATGAGGAGAAAGGAAACAAGTGAACATGCCAGGTTTTTCGGCAGATTGGGTCCAGATTAACAGAGGTGAAGAGGGGTTGTTTTCATAAGGGGTCAGGACAGGGAGTGAATGGGAAGGGATTTTGGGAGAGGGACACTTTTGGGAGGGTGGTTTGCATAGTTCAAAGTATTTCTAGCTAGTTGCCACCCCCCCTTTTAGGTAGACATCCCATAGTCTACAGGTACTGGCCTCAGGCTGAGGGAATGGAAGGAGTGGTAAGAGTATTTTGTCACAAATGTACGAAGTATTGAGACAAGAACGGATGGGGATGGATGGAAGAGACCTTGGCCAAACATGCTGAATGGCACCGCTGACCAAGAGGTCCCAGCCAAAAATTTGCCAGCCGCCGTTGGTATACAAGCATGCATGAGGCAGTTGCATTGACTAGGGCTATTGGCAGAGCTTCCAGAGATGGAACAGGATCCTGGGTGAGGCTTTTGGAGCAGTGGCAAGTGCCGACTGGACTGAGGCCATTGGGACACACCTAAAAGTGTTAGTGGCATGATGGAATGTAGTACTGCCCAATACCCTGTTAATCAATGGATTATAGCAGGTGAGCGAGTTGTGACTGAATATTGCCCACTGACAGATCTAGTGACATGACAGATGGATGGTTGGATAGCTATTGTCTGGACAGAAGATCTAGTGACATGTCTATGTATTCAGTGGTAACTGAATGAGCTGTACTAGATCAAAGAATTCTAAATAAAATAATGCGGTAACTATGAATGGATGCTGATATAATCAAGCATCAGGGTGGGTTGCCAGAAAGGTTCGGTAACCAATCAGATGTCGGAAGATAAGAAAAGCAAGTATGGGGAAATATGAGCATTGATCTAAACCTCACTACTAGCATCTGCCGAGTCAATGCAACTCTCGATGTGCTCAGAGGCTAACAGATAGCGGACTTTAGTCTTCGGTCGCCATTGCTGAGTCCTCAGCATTGACATCCAAGGCATCAGATGCCTGTAAGACGGAGTTGGGAGTGGTAGTCACATGGGCTTTGGTTGCCTTAGGGCATTCAGTGACTTTGTGATTACTGGCGGCATAGAGGAGACACAGGTTGTGGTCCATGCGTCTTTGTCGTTTGGTTGGGAGAAGTTTGCTATCCTTCCTAAGGGTCTTAGCATACTCAGGTGGGTTTGGTGGGGGCGTTTTCCCGTCTTTGTTCTTGGACGTGTCCTTGCTGCTGTTATCACTGTTGTTATGTTGCTGGTGCTTGTCCGGGGTGGATCTGTTGCCAGGCTTGTCCGATCGTATATCTTTCTTTGGCTCATTGCTGCCCTCCGCAGACTGTTCAGCCTTTCATTCCTAATACCTCATGTCAATCCTCTGAATGCAATTTTGGAGTTTGTCGAGTATATGGGGTTTATCAAAATGGATGAGGCCATCTTTGATGTGCTTCAGCAGTACCATGTATGCCTTGCGGAGGAGAGCATTGTCGTTCTAGTCAACAAAAGCCGTGAGCCTGTAAAATTCCACAAAAAACCTAGTGGCTTTGTGGTTGTCCTGCATAGTTAGCTTTTCGAGGGCCATTTCAGCATCGGCTCTTTTGTCCCAAGAGCCGAAGTTGATCTGTAACTCATTGATAAAAAGCTCCAAATTGCTGGTCCAGCAGGGTTCCATATTGGGGTTACCCATCAGGTAGGGCTGGAAACATTCCAGAGCCATTCCTTTCAGATTAGAGACCATGTAATTGACTTTTTGCCTATCATCGGGGAATGAGTTAGGCTGGGTGCAGAAATTCATTCTGCAAAGGAAGATGAAATCTTTTAACTTCTTTGGGTCAGTCCCATTGAAGGGTTCTGGTTCTCGAATCCTGGCAGCTTGGCCGTCTTGTTGGTGATTCCAGGCGGTTCTGCCGAGTTCGAGAATGGC
>QLPG01053876.1:0-18745 GCA_003314385.1 Gomphus sp. MG54 | reverse complement strand
AGTGGCATGCATAGAAAAGCAGGGCACAATGCATGAGTATGTTGAAGCCAACTGGCCTGCAAGACTTGGCCACCTCCTGCAAGCATCGTGAAGTCAGCACTATTGTAATAGCACTCGACCCATGCATTGTTGGCATTCCTAGTACCTAACAGGCAGATGGATGGTCTCAAAAATTTAGTATGCACTGCAAAAAGAATGTGTGAAGCTTAGTTTGGTTGGTGCCATTGTAAACCTCAGGCTTGCAAATCTTGGCATAATGGCCAGGACTATGATTGGGTTTAAAGAGTGGTTGGGCTGGTCGCTCAACAAGTGCTTTGACAATCTTGTTGGCATTAGAGTTTGAATTAAGAGTAGGGTTCAGGTTTGCTTCATCAACATCATTATTGTCAATTGGTTCTTCATCGTCATCATCCTCAGGAGGAGAGTTTCCACCTAATGCGCCAGTTTCATGAATTGAAGGTTGTTCTGACAGTCATCAAAGTTCAGAAATCTCCTACAACTGGTTCAGGACTTTTATGATAAAAGGTAGATTACTGACAGTTGATCAAGTATTCATGATGGTCATGATATGCGAAGATGATATGTGAGGTGTGATCAGGTGTAGAAGTCAGATCATACTGTTACAATGTAAAGGAATGATGTAGTCATAATAAATGTAATATCTTGCAAGGTTGAAGCAATGGTGAGATTCAGAGTAGAGCAAGGCTTCAACTTTAATGTTGTGCCCACCAGATTGCACTGGACCCTAATTTTGTAAAGGCAAGAATGGAAATCCAGTCTAAGATGAACAGATGGAAGCTTAGTCAAAATCTTAATCAATTATCTGACTGAAGACAGAACTACTGAATGTACAAGATCTTTATACTACTTTCAAATATACCAGGAGTCAATGCAATAGAGTTGTATCTACACAATCAACAACATCAGAAAGACATCAAGGAGGTATGTTTTGCAGTGTGAGGTATACCAACATTGCCGCTGTCAGGAGATACTTTAGCGCGCTGTTGCGGAGGTCCGATTAGTTGAAGATTCAATGCAATTCCCACGGATGTCAACCGATATCAAAATTAAAGGACTAGGCAAATCAGCGCGCTAAGCGCTATATGACTTAAACTAAATATGGAGCGGGCGAGCCGCCAGAATCAACCTTGAGGGTATAAAAGATCGCTGCTCAACGCTCTCATCATCATGTCTCTGCTCGACCACCTCGCCAACAAGATCAAAGGCGTCGGTTCTATCACAGCTTCTAGCAATACTCATGCTGCTACTGGCGACCAGATTGGAGGACCCAAGTCGCCCAGGAGTGAAGGGCATGTATACCAGCAAGAACCTTTCCGTGCCGGTCTTTTTGTGACGGAAGAACTTGAAAAGGCGATTTTGAGGTGTAAATCGAAGGTGACAGAGATAGCGGCAGAGTGCCGGAGCAGAAACCGCAAGTTTCGGTGGGTTTTTTCGGGGGGTGGAAAAAAGCTTTGTTGGGAGACTAAACTTGTATTGAGCGCACCGTTGGGTTTTGTAGAGACATCGAGTTTGATCTCGATCACGACAAGGAACGATGTCTTCACTCACTGTCGACGTATGTTATGTGTAAACCATCATGCACGAAGCGATCACTAACCTTTTTTTCATTAGTCTTGATTCCGAAAAGTTTGACCCTTCAGATGTCTTGCGGGTCTCCCAAATCTTTGAAAATCCACACTTTTTAGTTGATGGGGCACAGTCGAGTGATATAGAACAAGGCGGTGCCAGTAATTGTTGGTTCATGTGTGCAGCTGCCACTTTGTCCTCGATGCCCGGGTTGATTGAAAAGATCTGTGTCGCGGTAAGCGTTTTCCAACATCACGACTAGTTATTCTCATCCAGAAACTTGTAGAGAGACGAAAAGGTTGTGTTTGGGTCGCTTTTGCTTGCTCCTGCCATCACTTTAGCTGGATGATTCTTCATGCAGGTCGGCATTTACGGATTCATCTTTTGTCGAGATGGGGAATGGGCGGATGTTATCATTGACGAGTTAGGTTCCTGCTACATTGGATTACTATATCTGTTCATCTTTCACAGTCAATTATTTACGACCGTTCCGAAGTACGAGACTTTGTCACCTGAGGTATCGCTTTTTTAGAGTCTAGATTAGTGAATGCTATGTTTACTGATACCTACATAGACTCAGAATTTATACCACAACGACAAAGATCTCTACCAAAAAGTAGCTCGGAGAGGTAGAAAGACCCTTTACTTTGCGAGGTCCAGCCAAGAAAATGAGATATGGGTGTAAGCACTTTGTGACCAGCTTGCATAAGAGTATTTATGATTTGATCCAGGCCACTTATTGAGAAAGCGTTTGCCAAGTTTCACGGTGATTATGCATCGCTGACTGGCGGGTTCGCTTTCCAAGCACTTGAAGACTTGACTGGGTAAGACTGGAGTTTAATTGCTGCAATCACAAGCAACTTACGAGATGCAACAGTGGAGTCTCTCAGGTTGTCTATACAAACGTATGTGCTCAACGTTAATGATTTCGTCAATACACACATTCACAGACTTCAGGATATTTTGGATACTGACGAGTTTTGGCAAAATGAGCTTCTTCGAGCCGCAAAAGATAGACTCTTTGGGTGTTATCTTGACTCACTCGCGGGAGAAGGTGTTGCAACAGATAAGACTACAACCAACGGTGTGATCCTGCTTCCTCTCACGAAAATTTGACATTTCCACTAAGATCATATAGGACTCATCGGCTCCCATTCTTACAGTATTCTTAAGGCAGTGGAATACAAGGGCAAGCGATTTCTGAAGATCCGTAATCCTTGGGGAACTGGGGAATGGAATGGGCGATGGAGCGACGGGAGCAAAGAATGGACTAAAGAGTGGATAGGAGCTCTTGATTGTCTGGACCATCAGTTTGGAAACGATGGATCATTCATTATGGAATATGAGGACTTCTTGGAAACGTGGTACGCAGTCGAACGCACCCAGCTCTTCGATTCTACATGGATACAGTCTTCACACTGGTTGGATGTACCGTCCCGGCCTTACCCTTGCGCCTGGCAATTCGGTGACGTATCATGTACGAGACAGTTTGTCAGGTTTTTGCTTTTTTTTTCGGGGCTCATCCACTTTCTTGCACATAGTCACGTTCAGCCTCCCAATAGCTTCACCTGCGGTAATCGTTCTTTCTCAGGCAGACTGGCGATTCTGGGCGGAGCTATTAGGAGATTCCATGTGGTCGTTCGATTTCGTCCTTTTCACAAAGGGCTCTGATCGAGTGCTTGGCCGTTCCGAGTTTTCCGTCCAATGGCCGCGTAGTGTTGTGTTGTCAAAGAATCTTGACGCAGGAGATTACGTCCTCCATGTGAGTCCAACATTGCCGTCCACATATCACATAATATGGACTCGTGCCATGTAATAGGTACGACTGGATCGCAACATTCATCCTCAAAGAGTAGGTTTCATTGGTAGATTTGTGTAGTGAAGGCGACATTGTTTTTGCAGGATTATTTCAATTCAAACCGACGAAACTGGGATGTACGAAAGCTAGCGCGGGTAAGGGCCGAGGCTGCACGTAGTGTGGCCATGGCTGCCAATTTTGAGCACACGTTCGTGGGTTCTGATCGATTGATGATGAGTAACCGGCTCACGAGCATCCTCAGAACTTGGCGAAACCAGATGGTCGTTCCTCCTGAAATATTCGCTGGCAACGATTTACTGCAGCTGGAAAAAGAGAGCTTTGAAACAGCAACTCAGGAAAGGAAATTGACCAAGGCCCGCTTCTTCCCCAAAGTCGAGAAGAATTTCGATAACATCGTCTCTCCGCTGCAGCAAGCTCAAACAGCAATACAAAAGCCAGAAATTGGAGAAATTGATTTATTGATTGACGATGATAACGTGTCCGTTGTCAGATCAGAAATAGCCATTATTGAGAATTGGGGAGAGAGCGCTGCGCCAAGAGATAAAGCAGCCGAAGATGTGTGGGAGGCTACGGTGGCTGGTCAGGATGGGCAAGACGCTGATTCGGACGGTTTGCCAGATCCAGCTGGTACAATAGCCTTTGCTACCACACGACCCTCGGAAATGATACGAGGCCCTGTTCATCTGGGGATTTCATGCCGAGGTTGTGGCATGCCAAACATTATCGGCGTGCGCTGGAAATGCCTCGTCTGCGAGAATTATGATCTGTGTACGAGCTGTCGATCCTCTAGGAGGTGCATTAACCCCCATTCCATCAATCATAATGTTGCGAGGATCGAAAGTCCTGAAAGTAAGCGACTATGTTTAAAAACTAGCACCCCACTCAAGTTATTTTTAGCTCTTTTATCTGTGCACCAGATCCTTTGTGACGGATGCAAAGCAATGCCATTAATTGGGGTACGATGGACATGTCTTGTATGTGTGGATTATGATCTTTGCGATGCATGTCATTCCTCGGGAGCACATCCGGATGAGCATCAGATACTGAGGATTGAGACCCCAGAGGATGCAGAAGACCTTAGACCTGATGTGAGTGCCGTTCTGAGATAAAGAAATTTCTCATATCTGTTATAGATATCCGAAGACACGGTAGTGCTAGGCCTGCGTGTGTATACCAAGTCTGGAGCGAGAGTAAATATCAGTGGTCAGCTGAGACATGGGAGGCTTATTTCGGCGAAGATACGTAAAAAAGTATAAGGTAAAGTTGTGTGTTTCTTGGGTACAAAATGTATTCCTTCAATGAAGGTGCTTTCAATGTCAACGGTTGTTAAGTCACAATGATATGCCCCTCCGTTCTCGCTCCCCGATATATATCAGACTGTGTAATATCAGGTCTCAGTCGTCAGTCGGGACTTTGAATTGCCGAGCATGTGCATTTCATGATCCTCTACCATCACCGTGGGGGGAGAAGCCTACCTTGTAATGGGAAAGGGTATACTTTACCGTTTATCGAACCGATGCACGTTTTTCATGCACGGTAAAGAGTCGGCGAGTAAGGGAGAGGGATAGTTCTTCGGTGCCTCTTCGGTGGTTGTTTACTCTTCGTTGGCACATTTGGAGGGAGGCGGAGTTTGGCAATAGCCACACCATTTCTTTCAAGTCCGTATGACGTAATTTATATATTTGAATAATGATTTGCCTTGCGGCCTCGGCCTTGCTCGGAAAAATGTTGATGTTGATGATGGTTTTGTGCAAGCGATGGCCAGCTGGAGCCACGAAATGCAAGGTTGGTCATCCTGTGGATAAATGTTTGTCACCCCGTGTTCTCACCCCTACGTCAGAGGGGACATGCCTCCTCGCTGACACCTAAATTTTTAGACGCCCCTCTTTACCGTCTTCCACTATAGCTCACTAATTAATGCTCGCCGCTGTCCTCATCCTTGTTTTTACCTTCACCAATGCGTTTGCCAACATCATAACCCCTTCTCAGTTGGCTCCTTCGTACGACTTTGTCATTACAGGCGGAGGAGTTGGAGGGCTTGTCTTGGCTTCCCGCCTCTCAGAAGACAGTAATACGACTGTCCTTGTGCTCGAAGCAGGAGACACGGGGGATGCAGTGAGAAGTTCTATCGGTCAGCAGTTGTCAGCCTGAACGGACTTGTGGTCTCTACTAAACCATCCTCGTTCGAAAGACATCCCAGGAAATGCTTATTACTCTTCTCTCCTCGGCACCTCATATGACTGGCAGTACCAGACTGTACCACAAGCTAACCTAAACAATCGTCCGATTCCATGGGCTCGTGGTAAGGTGCTGGGTGGATCCTCCGCTGTCAACGGCATGTACCTCGTCCGACCGAGCCAGATGGAGGTTGATGCAATCGCGGGGCTCAATCAAAATCAGACTGGTGCCTCAGCGTGGGGGTGGGAAAGTCTTTTCCTGGCTATGAAGAAGGTGTGCCCAAGGAACATATTGGCTGGTTTTGTCATCTGAAAGATTTGTCAGTCCGAGACTTTTACCCCTCCACCTTCGAATATTCAGCAAGAAGGTGGGATTCAGTACAATCTCGCTTCGCATGGCACCTCCGGACCTTTACACTACTCCTACCCTGGCTAGTACGTATTACACCCAATTGTAATTGTCCAACGTTTTTTTTAATCTTAAACATACACAGTATCCTGCCCATTGTTGGAAACTGGACAGGGACGCTTGATTGGATTGGTGCGCAGTTCTGGTAATCGCAGTCAATACTCTGTATTCATACTCTCGATCATGTCAGGCATTCCCCCCTCTCCTGATTCCAACGGTGGTTCCGGATGGGGAGCTTTTATAGCCACCTCTTCTATTAACCCCACCAACTGGACGCGTTCTTATTCACGCTCAGCGTATATTGACCCTCTCCCTTTCCGACCGAATTTGGCCATTCTCCCCAATGCTACTGCCACCCGTCTCATATTCTCAAATACCACTTCAAGTTCTTCTGGGCTCAATGTGACTGCAGTGGAGTGGGCTACTTCCCGTGGTGCACAGACTTCCACTGTTGGCGTGAATAAAGAAGCTATTATCGCCGGAGGAGCAATTGGCAGTCCCCATCTCCTTATGCATAGCGGTGTGGGCCCCAAGGATGTGTTGGATGCCGCAGGGGTCCCAGTCAGTATGTAACGTTTGTTAGTTTGTTTCTGTGCATTATTTTCTCAACCGAGTCCAGAGGTGAATTTGCCTGGCGTAGGACAGCATCTCCAGGACCATATTGTGAGTTCACCCCTTTTCGGTCCCTTCATTTTACACATTGGTCGTAATTTTAGAGTGCACAAGTCGTTTTCAAAACGACTGCCGAAACTGCGGCTTCAATCAAAGGCACATCCCAATCATCCGATGGAACATCCACACCATTCCTTTCGTTCATTAACTCAGCCATCGCATACGCTAACAGTACCGATCTTTTCGGCCTCGAATTTCCTGCACAGTTTCAACAAGAGATTCTTGCCAACTTGAGTCAGAACGTCGGAACCCTAGTTCCGTCTCAGGATCCCACAGTGCAAGAAGGATACAAGGCGATCTACGCGACCACAGCGGAAAAGTTCATGACCAGTCAAGTTGGGCAGGTGTGTATTTGTAGCAGTGCCACATATTGTGTACAATCTGACTTGAGTAGGTCGAGCTTTTATTCTCGTTGACTGGCACAGCTATTGGCGGTGATAATTCAATAGCCATTCAGGCAGCGCTACAGCATCCATTCAGGTATTACCCCAGACTTTGATTTATTTATTTTCGTCCTTAATGACGTTCTTCATTTACAGCCATGGACGCATATATATCAATTCCTCGGACCCATTCGATTATCCCGCCATCGATCCGCAATATTTCTCTCATCCCGCTGGTTAGTTTCTCTCAGCTCGTTTTTTTTTTTCAAGATATGACGATTTTACGTACAGACGCTTTAATCCTTCGCGAAGGCCTCAAGCTTGCGCGTAAAATTGGAGAAACTCAACCCCTGAATGCGAGCATCTCTAGTGAAATTTCTCCAGGTCCCAGTGTTTCTACCGATGCGCAGTGGGACGCGTGGATCCCAGGTCAAGTTGGAACCGAGTGCGTAGATTTATTTACTATCGTTATTTCCTCAATGGAAGCTGGACGAGTATATTGACATGTTCGTTTATAGATATCATCCATCTTGCACTTGTGCAATGTTGCCCCAGTCACAAGGCGGCGTAGTTGACGCCAATTTAAAAGTGTATGGCCTCGGTGTGTCACTGTCACAATTTATAAGTCTAGATGTGTTCTAACATAACCCGTGACTTTCAGCCAACGTCCGAGTTGTCGATGCTTCCGTTTATCCTATAGAGTTTGCAGCCCATGTATGTTTTAGTGCTTGACTCTCTAATTGAAGGCTGAGCGGGCTTGGTTTTCCAGCTGCAAGCTCCGACATACGGCCTAGCTGAACAGGGGGCGTCCATCATTCGTGCACAATACAATGGTGTCCCTCCTCCTTCTGCATCTGCTACTACCACGGCGACAGGCGTTGCCATTCCCTCGACCAGTCCCAAAGGGAACAACAAGAACGATGCCGCACCCCTCGCCTCACAATCGAGGATCGCTTTACTTGTGGGTGTGCTAGCCGCAGCCCTGGCAATACAAAATCTTTAAGAAAGGGTGTCTACTGGCACTTTTGTAATGGACTTTTTTACACAAGGACCTTCGCCATTATCGATTTGCTTGCACACTGCCGCTAGTAGTCCACACTACCCCAATTCTTTCCCATATATACATACCCTTTGTCCAATCGCCCATCGTTCTATATCTCACCATACCTAACATAGATACATGCATATACGAACAATAACACTGTAGCGTAACAGTCTTTGCAGGTATACAATACTGTCTCATTCAGGGGTTGTTTTTTTCAGTTTTGTGTGATCGAAGGTGTGAACACTATTATGGGCTGCTTTAGGGCTTTATAATTTATATGGGTCATATTTACGTGGTAAGAGTGAGAATCATTCAGAACGGTGGGGATTAGAAAATAACCCAGATGTGTCGCCACCAGTGGTAAGAGTGGGAGTACGAGACAGGGTGAAGTGGTTGTTGGATACCGAGCTCTCCGTGGGACTGCTGAAGCTGGAATATAGGGAGGGGGAGGGAGTGGGAGATAATGGCTGTGGGGAATTGGGGGTTTGGTTGACATCGGCAGGGGTGGAAGGGAATAGGAGAGGGGAATTAAGGGTGTTGGTTCCCGAGAGAGTGGACTGCCTACTTAGGGTTGGAAATGTCTGAGTGGTGGGGAACGGTGGTGAGGAGTGGTGGCTTTCAGGAGGTGTGAAAATGAACTTACCGAGCTCGGTCCTGATTGGAACTGTGGTGGGTCTGAGTGCCAATGGATATCGCATTGTAATGAGTGTGGGAAGAGCGGGGAGGTGTGTGGAGAATATGCGAGCGAATGTGGATCAGCTGGGGGTGGTGGTGGTTGTCCATGGTTCCAAGGATCGCCGATGATGGGCTGGACGTAATGCCCCTGGTCTTTGAGGCGGCAGGCTATTCTGCTGGTTGTGAGCCCTATTTTGCGTTGGATGGAGACAGAGATGGTGTTCATGTCGTGGCTGTATTCGAGGTCCACTTGGTCTTCTCCGCGAGGGATTCGAACCCATGATAAGAAAGGGTGGAGGTCGGGCTGTTGGACGAGTATGAAGCAGATGGAAAAGAAGATGTCTGGGTCGTGTATTCTGGGTGTTGTGATGAAATGAAATTAAGAGGTTGCAATTTTTCCATGGTCAGGCGGAGGACTTACTGCGAGAGGGAGGCAACGGAGGTTGGGTAGTGAAATCCACATGTATTGGCGAGGGCATCCCGAGTGGCCTTGGGTAGGTGATGGTAACTCTGGATAAACTGTGTGATTGCCGGGGGTTCGATCGTTTGGGAATGGCTGGGATCCGAACACGAGGCTAGATATGTGAGAGCATTCCGAGGGTCTTCTGGGAGGTGATGCTCGTGCTCGTGCTCGTGCTCGTGCTGCTGAGGGAATTGGGCGAGTTGTGGGGATTGGATGTCCTGGAAATGACTGGGACCTGAACTCAAGACTGTATTTGTGAGGAAATTCGATGTTTCCTCTGGGAGGTCATACTGTTGTGTGGATTGTGGGACGGGGGTTTGGGGATCGTTGATCTCCGAACTCAAGGCGTTGAGGAGACTGATGAAGCTGTTTGTGTATCCTAGCGGCTGACGTTCGTTGTTGGCCATTAGTGTGATTGGTAGTAGATGAGGGTACGAGGGTGGAGAGAGGGTTGTATTTTGTTAATTTTTTTGAAAATTTGCCCTCCTTTTAACTGGTGGCATATCGGCTTGTGGGTTTGCAGAAAATTAGACAGATGGTGGATGAGACAAAAACTTAAGAAAGAACAATCCACGCGCGCCGCTGCGGAATTTCAAAGTCAAAGCGCGAACGGGTGGGCTTTTTCTATATACAATAAAAAAAACCCCAACTTGGCTGAGTGATCTCGTGGAAGCGCTCTGAGACAACTGTGGGAAACAAGTATTATTTGTCAGGGGTAAATAGCACATCAGAAATGTGGAAATGCCAGAATGGATTCTCAATTTGATCAGATGCTGCGGATGTGCCACAGTGAGGCAGTAACTGAGCTGGACACCAGATGAGAGCTGCGCTTTTTGTGTATGAGACAATTGTGCCGATGCTCTGGGTTCGAAAGACGACCTTCGATTGTCTTCGCTTGAGAGTTTCTTGTCTCTGAGAGTGCCCGGAGACAAAGCGCAGGCGCCAAATATGTGTCCGGATCAATCTCATGCATCACTCGGCACGGCGTAGCAGGCTCGGCGAAGGACGGAGCCCTGGCAAAAGAATAGTCTATTATCATTCCTCCTGTCGCAAATTACTAGCAGACAAGGTGCTTCTTATCCAAGAGCATAAGCGTCTGGCCTGAAAAAAAATATGATGACCAAGAACGTGCGGCAAGTGGACGTTTGTGGCGCAGAGTGGGCGAGGACGGATTGGACTGGAGATTGGAAGGTCCAGGGTCCGGGCATCGCCAATCAGACACCCATCTCTCGGGCGTGTTATGAATACCCTCGGGCAAATACCGGTTTCTCAATGGATACGTATGGCGGCAAGCGGGGTTCGAAAACTATCGGTGCGTCGGAGTTGTCTTTTTCTTCCTTGCAGCGCGTCCTTGTCCTCTTTGCTGCGCGGTACGCCACACTGGGCTTCCGTGTCTTTTTCCTTCCCTAGCCACACCTGTGTCTCCTGGGAATTTCTTTTTGGCCCTTCAGGGTGCTTCGCAACAGGTCAGAATTCCGAGTGCAGACGTCACAGAAACGTAACTCATTCAGTGGGAATCATCCGAACCGTCATAACTCATGTCGTTTGTTGTTGCCACCCGTATTTTCCTCCAGTGTCAGTTGCCATTGCAAGCGTTACCATTGGCATGGCGAGCGTTGTGTATGTCGAACCCCTCCCACTTTGACGCATCCGAGACACACCAGATGGTCGCTGATCTCCTTGTTACTTCAGAACGCAGGAACAGGCCCACAAAAATCACACCGACTCTTTCGAACCTCAAAGATATCGAACGTTCATGTCTCAGGACTCACCAATGTATGTTGAGCTCCTTCTTTTGCCACCCCTGTCAGGAGGTAATTTACATTGCCATCAAATTAGTGGACCCGATGGACCTGCGCTGCAACAAGACACATCAAACTCTGACCTAATCCCTGGTTCCTTCAGCGCCACTCGGCTCAGGTGTGTTAGACGCTCAAATTTATTGTTTTCGAATTTGGTGCAAACAATGGTTGTTTCGAATATTTATACACCAGTTCTCCAAGGATCGCATCGGGTACACCCCATATGAATACAGAGCGAGAAGCCGACCCTGAGCATCCCAGGTGGGCCAGCGCTTAAATGCAAGTCAATGCTGTTAATTACATTGGCTCATTCGTCTAGGGATAAGCCCTCATCTAAGAGGTCCTCGCGCCCTGTCATTTCCGTCAGAGACCTCGTCCACACCTATCATCAGTCCACTACTCCTCCAGCCGAGCCCCGTCCCACTCGGTGCCTGTCTGAAGAGGCTCAAACACGTAATGCGGACGGAACGGTCACGGATCATGGGAACGATCGCACTTTGAAAAGTCCATTCTGTCGGTATGTCAGCGGGTTGCCGCAGCGCTCTGGAAGCTCTATTCACTTCCTCCGTTAATAGTGCAATGCCAGACGTACGCGCTTTCGGAGATAAGCCGGCGTCTACCTGTGCCACACCTGCTCCTCCCACAGATAAAGGTCAGCCTAAAAACACAGACAACTCCATCAACCACTTGCTGCACAAGCCTACTGGCGTAGACGAGCCCCCACCCTTTACCCCCCGTCGGTGCATGCATTGTTCTGAAGAGCTCGAACTACGGAATGCGGACGGAAGTATCACGGATCTCTGGGAGGAACATTCTCTGAAATGTCCACACGACCAGTACGTCCTTGGATTCGTACAGCGCTGGGACCTCTATTTATCTCTTCAATAGTAATGTAGTCCGGGACGCAAAAACATCTGGAGATAATTCGGCGCCTATAAGCGATACACCTTCTCCCACTGCGGATCCAAGCGAGCCCAACGACACCAACACCGCCTTTCCCTGTCGTACAGTCAACCACGACGATTTAGAGCGCATGACCCTTCTCGAGAATGATCCACAGCTCAGCCAAGTTGAAGAGTATCGGGTCCTCTGCACATTCTGCGAACAGTGGATTCAGCTGCGAACAGATCGTCCATATTGTCCGATTGTCTGGGCGACTCACAAACTTCAATGGTTCCTTTTTTTTTTCATAAAGTCCGTCACCTCAGTACTAAAGGCATTTGACCAGTGTAAGTCCACCTCGCCAACTCGAGCCCAAACTTGTGCTAGCCTCAAAAATTGAACAATACGAGCCATTGCCGTTACTTGTTGATCCTCCCGAAGCGCCTCCAGGAGTTCAAATCCGCCGCACGGAAGAAGAACGAATTAGATTTCTACGGGCAGACCCTAATGTTATTGCTGTAGAGCCTCATCAGGTACTCTGCGCGATTTGTCGTCGTTGGATACAACTTCGAAAGAACTCAACATACTGTACGGCACCATGGGTTATGCATGTCAGAAAGTGTGCGGCAAAGCACGATAGCTCACGGAGGTGCGCCTATACTTTCTCTTGACGTTCCAAGGGAATTTGTTAATCACCAAACTATTCCAGGGGGCAATTTGCATCATCATCCAGGCTAGATCAAGCTTCTCTCATGTCCTATCAAGATGGTGAAGACGAGGTCGATTCACAGGACGAGACACTAAAAACTGAAGAGGTACAGGGAGCCGTACCGGAAATGGTTCAAGAAGCGGTCCCGGAAGTGCACTCGGAAGCGGTCCCGGAAGCGGTCCCGGAAGTGGCCCAGGAAGTAGCGGCACAAGAAGTGGCTCAAGAAGTGGTTCCAGAAGTGGAAATGGCTCATGACCGGACCCCAACAAAGCGTGGCCGCGGCCGTCCGCCGAAACGTAAGTATGGCCCTGCGAAAGGGGCACTGCCGGCGTCTTTTTCGTTGCGCCCTGTTTCTGGTTCTCTTCCGAGCGGCACTCGAGGAAACGGGCGTACGTCCGTCTCACCTCCACGCTTACGTACACCTTCCCCACTTCCCAATCACCCATATTCAAACGACATGTATTGGTATCCCTGTATGGGTCTATATTTTATTGCCATTTTCCCCATAATTGATTAATCATTAATTCACAGCTGTTCCACCCATGTCGTCATATTATAACCTGTACGCTGGGAGTCAATATAATGACAGTGACGACAGCTATTCGTTGTACTTTCATGCACAGCCGCCAGCTAGCAGTGCAGGATCTACTTCAGGACAGGGTCGTCGTGGTAAACATACCAAGTCTAGACATGCCAAGAATTCCTCGCATAGGCCTTCTCCGTTCTCTCTCCCTTCCGAAGTGTCTCCTGGCCCAGAAGGTTCCCAATCCGGTCGTACATGGATAGTATGGAAGTTGAAGAATTACGCGAACAACTCGTGTCCAATGGACCGTTCTCCAGATACCGACATGCATTCCTCGTCAGCGATGCGGGGCAGCAGCGAAGCTTCAGGCTCCGGCTCCGAACCTCTTCCGACGTATCGCAGTGGCACATGGCCGCACCTAATGGACCCACAAGAGCCAAATCAAACCCAGAATCTTTCGCCTTATGTACATGCTGAGCGATCATCCAGCGATATAGAAACTCCAACCGCTCCAGGGACCCATGCCGCGCATTTTGGACACGCATCTACACAGCTTCATCACGAGGACCTGGGACCTGCAAGTTTCAATTCGAGTGCGCATAGCCCTGCCCGGGGGAGCGATGCATATTGCCCGTCTCCTCCTCAACCTCAATCTCCCCTTATGCCGTCGTCGCCTCTGGTTGCACAGACACCGGAGCCGAGCCGTGATGTCAGGTATTCCACCGAACTGCGTCCCGTTCACCATCCCATTCCCAACCGAGCCAGTGAGACATATATCCTACCCCCGCCCCCACCTCCGCCTCCACTTCCGCATCCATACCCGCTTCCGCCTCCGCACCAATCGCCGCTACAGCCGCGGCCGCAATTCGTCCCAGACCCCAACATAGACCCCAGGTTTTTCGCAGATCCACGCCCGCCGGCTCATACGCCCATCTCTATTCGGGACAACGACGCCGCCGCCGCCTATCGGCCGCCTCAGCCTCCGCCTCAATCTCCGCTTCCGCCACGGCCGCAAGTCGGTGTGAACTCGAACATGTCTCCCAGGTTTTCTGCAGATGTGGTGCATCATGTTGTTCCGCGTTCTCATCACCGCACCAACGATACATATCGCCCCCCTTTGTCTCATTCGCCTCTTCCACCGAGGCCTCATATCATGTCTGACCGGAACATGGATGCGAGGTATTCTGCGGATCCGCATTCCGTTGTTCAAACACCCAAGGCGCCGGAGCCGCCGATGGGCATGGATCTAGACTCTCAGGAATGTCGGTGCGTCTTTTTTTTTTCTTTGGTAAAATAAACAAAAACGTTACCCCTCTTGTCTGATCACCAATTTATTTTTTTCCAAACTCAGGCTCGCTTACACTTTTCGGTCTATTGCTTACCTATTCGAGACCTCGTATCAAGGGGCGGATGATATGTCCCTCGATTCTCTAACTAGTTTTATGAATCGCTGCATACCACCAGAGAAGATGTATAATGGCCTTGAAGTCAGTGGACATGTGGCAATACTAGGCGAACGGAAGCAGCTGGTGTTCACTAAAGAGGGTGGAGTGCAGCTTGTAATGTCACCACCACCTTGACTCCCGAAAAATAAATATCAGGGAATTTCTTTATATGTATTCGTATTTTGGTGTTTGGAAGAGTATATACTGTCTGGTCAATGAATAACCGCGCAAAACATTTTGAAGTAGCTTGTTGTCATTCTCGCAATGGAATGTTACATATAAGTTGGTCAATCATTGCCCAGGTAGTGTAAAGTGACATCCTTTCAGAGATCTTCTTCGACTGGGAGGAAGCTCCATATCTCCAATACTGTCCTTCCAGATCTGAGGCAACATATGACTGCCTGGTCACCACGGAAGGCGACTTTCCATAAACCCTCGCACGGCTCCGTTAAGTCGCGTATCAGTCTCAACTCTCCTCCTCCCTCTCCTCCTCCTTCCCGTGTATGTAACCTATTCCCGTCATTGTGGGTCTGTGTCCCATGAGAAGCAGAGGAGGTAGACAACCCAGCAGTCAACTCCCACAGTTGGACGCGACCGTCGTTGCCGCCCGAAACGAGCCATTGTCGCCCTGGCCGGTCATCGAATTGCAAACCAGTCACGCCAGAACTATGTGCAGGAACGCGCGCCAATATCTTGTACCCAGAAACATCCCTTCCTTCAGCATCGTGCTCGTCTCCATTGTCGACAGGAGCCATGTAAGGTGATAAGGGAGGTGACGCTGGCACATCCGACTTCAAGTGTGCTGCTGTTGATGATGATGCTGCAGCAGTAAGACTACGATTCGGTGTGCTCGTGCTGCGGACGACGTGTGGCGTTACTGCTGGGGCGATCTTGAAAATGATAATTCTGCCATCGGCACTGCCTGTGACGATGGTATTGGTCCGGCTCGAGAGCTGCAATTGACAGACGAGAGCTGTGTGGCCTTGAAGGAGTGCCAAGCAAGTTCTAAGAGCCTCATAAACGCCCATGTCTGCGGGTCAATAATGCAAACATGTGACATACCCAGCGCTAGCTGACCAAATTCGGACTGTGGTGTCTAGTCCCCCAGATGCAATTCTTTCACCATCGAATGCCACGGTGTAAACTTGGTGATAGTGACCGTTGAACACGCGGAGACATTCACCGGTGTCAACGTCCCAAAGCTGGAGGACGAAAAAAATAAACTTTTCACGGTCGAATGGTGGAGTTTAAAACATGAAAAACTGACGCGGACTGTACAGTCATAACTCCCGCTGACTACTTGATTTCCAAACACGTCGAGGCACCGCACACTGTCAGTGTGGCCTTCTAAAGTCCTCAAAAGGATCTGAAAGTTGACTGGAGGTCAGCATGTAGCTCTTCATGACCATGAAAGGCAACGTTACCCCTTTCTGGATGTCCCATACGCGTAACGTGTGGTCCCGCCCGCCAGAGACAGCTATCGGTCGCCCATGGAACATCTTGACACACCGAACCGTAGACCTGTGACCACGCAATACATATAAGCAAAACCTACGGAACAATTAGCTACTTTTTCCAAGAATCTCAAAGGGGAATTCTGAGACAATATACGGCACATACCCAGACTTGATATCCCACACCCTGATCTGCTTATCGCACCCACCGCTCACTACAAGGGCGTTTGCTTGACCCCAACCACGGGACGAATTGCAAGGATCCGACTGCTGAGCAGTGGGATCACCATCTTCAGTGGGTAATCCTTCAGATTCAACACGTGGTCGTAAACTATCAAATACGCTCTGGAAAGGTAAGTCCCCAGAGGAAGATGAGGAGGTAGATGACTCCGACAAGGACGATGAGGGAGAAGTCGCACCCAGCCCGATGCCTGTTCGTAGTGATAGTGGAATTCCCTCCCGAGACACCGACAATGATTCATTATTGGTTGTTGTCGTCGTTCTCTGTTCGGCTTTGGCACGGCTCAAGCCGCCACCCTTGGAAACAAGCCAGAGGGACCAAACCCCGGCATCGTGTCCGATTAAGGTGCGTGCAAGAACACCTGTGGGTGCAGAAAAAACATGGACGCGTGAGTTCGCCAGCCCCACAACAATCCATTGGCCATCCATAGCTAGGGAAGTAACAACACCGGCATCCTGGGAACGGTGCGAGCGCAACAGCCGACCAGAACGACGCCAGTTGGCTTCTGCCATGCAGAGGTATAACTCAAGACGTTATAACAGGTTATAGGGACAGGCAAACCTGTTGTATAGGCTATCTTGAAATGTTTGCGGTAGGAGAAAGGTTGATGTATTGTAGAGGGCTGATTTGATATTCGAGCGCTTTCTTTTCTTTTGCAAGAGTTACTCACGCCGTGTCCTGGGTTATCCCAGATCGTCAGCTTAACACGCGCAGCAGGTAAACACACGTTTATACACACTCTGTCCGGGGGAAGATGTGGCCGAAAGAGATCTAACACTAGCCAAAGGGCCAGGTATGTCAGACGCTGTCGTTATCCTTCTTCTCGACGGTCGCACTTTGTTATGCTGTTCATCCATGTCATCGACCTCGAAACCTCTCCTCGCACACATAATCTTCCATAGCGCGTCATCATTGACAAGGACTCTCCAGGTACGGCTGACGCGGCTTGCTTGCGCGAGCGTTTTAACGTCGTCCACAAAACTAAGGATATGCAACGCGAGTTCCGGTGGGAAATCAGCAAGGAAGTCGCGCTTGAGGCGTGCTGGAAGGATAGACGCGAGATGCATGAGCTGTGCTGGTGAGAGACATGGAAGTGTAGACATTAGCAGCGACTCGATAGCTGCACTGGGGAGATTACAGAGATGGGTAGGAGCCAATGAAGACCACGCTATGGCTTCCGTGCTGAGGTCGCGGGATGTTGGGGAGGGTCTTGGGATGACGGTTGCTGTACTACTACCAGACGAGGGTCGACGTTCAGGCATTAGTGGCTGCGGGGTAGGTGTAGGTGCAGGTGTTGGAAGCGATAGGATATTGGGGTATGAGGGAGATATAGAGCATTCGACCCTGGCGTGATCTCCTTGTGCTGTCATTGAAAGCACGTTATGGCTACCGGTTAAGGGGGTATGGCCCTCATGGACAGTGCTTGGGCTCCGCATCGAATCACGATTAGGAGTCATCGATGGGCTGGACGCCTTTTTACTCTTCTTGCAGGATAGCCTCTGTTAGGAGAATCACAGCAGTTAGGAGCTGGAGATGAATGGACACACTACAACCCACAACCTTATTTACACATTCTGCTATGTACGAAGCATGCTGCTACAAAGGATGTGAGAAAACACCCTACCTTTTCAACGGTTAACTTGTGCGAAGATCTGTAGGCTCTAGCACCCGAAACCCGAGCTGGAGTGTTCAAGTTTTTTTTTTGACTGGATCTTTGTAGATCTTGAGGTGTCAAGCAATAGGACCGCCAGAATGGACCTTATTCTTAGTCTCTTAGTCCTTCTGATATTTCAGAATTTGGTCAAATTTTTTTCCAGGATCTACAGTTGATAGTGCGAGGTTCATTATCTATATCTCTTACTACTTACGATTCTGAGATACAGCAAGCAAGGTCTACAACAAGTTTTCCATCACGATACCAATTAAGAGTGATATACAGGATTACGAACATGAAACATGTATTTTCTGGCTAGCTATCAAAGAAACCACTTCGACTTTTGAGTGAATATGGTCTCGCGGTCAGAATTCAAGGCTTGTGGTGGCCCCCGGTACAATGACATTTGGTGCTTTGTACGATAATTTTTTTACACAACTTCTCTTGTTCTCGCATAAATGTATTGAGAAATCAGCAGGAATCGAAAGCTGGAGTACCTCTTGAATATCCCTCGTTCTTTCCGTTTCCTTCGCCCCATCCTTACCCGGCTCACATCGTTCTTTCTCTCTGAAAGTTCAGCGGACCGTGACTGAAATGTCGTGTCCCAAAATTTGGCGTAACTAAATCTTCCGATCCTGAGTCAGGCCCTCCGAGTCGTTGAAAGTGACGACGCCCTGATCCCGATAGGCTGGAGGTCTTCTAATTGGAAAAGTGTCTCTGCAGCTAGATCTCTGCCGACTGATCCGAGAGATCTGTAAGCGAGTGATTATGAATTGTTTTCATTATCGCATGTGAAAATGCAAAT
>QLPG01053787.1:0-17929 GCA_003314385.1 Gomphus sp. MG54 | reverse complement strand
GATGTTGGCTTCAACGTACTCATGCATTACACCCTACTTGCCGTGTGTGCCACTGTATTTGCAACAGACAGATACTCGGGGGGATGCTGATGATGCTGGCCCGAGTCGAGGACTTTAACGGAAGAGAAGAAGGTAGAAGGGCCTAAGCCTAGTCGATACCCAGAATGAGGAAATATGTACATGCATGTCCTACTTATATAGGTCAAGAACCGACATGTGGAATAAGGAATGTGGAACAATAAGGTATGCAGAGCATGTGGTTATTGTCCACAACAAATAAAATTAGAATAAGGAATGCAACGCAGGGATAGAACAATAAAAGATAGGATAATAGAATGTGTCCGAAGATAGGACAATAGGAAATGCCCAATTATAAAACAAGGGCTGTAACCAAGGATAACACAAGGGCAGGAAGTCCCGAGGTGAGGCGGACCGAAGGATGAGGACAGGGAGTATGGGTGGTGGACATGCCAAGCCGAAACTGGCGTATCAAGTGTTATGCATACGATGTGGGCACTTGGTCATGGATATAGGATGATTGCTCGGTCAGCAATGCTGAATAGATGGGTCTTGGTACGGGTACTTGACAGGTATGAGTAAGGGTCGGTTGGTCGGTACTGCGGAGTAAGTCAGAGCATGGTATGTGGTTGTAACACAAGTAAGGACTTCAGACAGGAGTGTTAAATCTGCTTGTCAGGTGCTTAGCTAGATACTTCCGGAAGGGTTTCTAGAGGTTCCAAGTGGTTTCCAAGAGGGGGGTTATACTCTGGAAGTGGAGAGACTAAAGGTCGCAAGTTTACGGACAGAAAGGTGGAAAGACAGGAAGTGCCGGGGGCTTAGGACTGTTTGCAGTATTAGGTCGTTCAAGTTGTTCAAGGTCACAGGGACTTGGCTTCAACTTATGTGTTGCACCCTCCTCAATCATCTGTCCCTAATTTTGGAAAGTGTCAGAACTCGGTGAGGCCAAGGATTTGGTTAATGTTATGTAGGCTGTTTCGAGGTGGCTAGGCTTCAATGTGCTCGTGTATTGCACCCTGCTGTTCCGTGTGTACCACTAATTTGGACAGGAGCGGTACTAACAAAGGTGCCGAGGGCATTGGCTTGAGTGAAGGACTTGGACAGGGGAAAGGCAGATGAGGGGGTCTAAGCCAAGTTGATATTCTGAGTGAGGAACTATTTACATACATCTGCTACTTATATGGGTTAAGAAGCAAGATGTGGAACATGGTGGTGTAGGAAATGGAGAACAATAAGGTATGAAAAACCATGTAGAGGTATTGTTCACAGTGAACAAGAATAGAATAAGAAATGTAGGCAAGAATAGAATAATAGAGTATGGCTGAGAATAAAATAATGAAGGAGTGGATGAGAATAAGACAATGGAGGACAGCCGAAGATAAAACAATAGGGCCGTGACTGAAATAATAAGTGGATATCAAGTGTCATAGGAGAGGACAGGTAAGGAAATGGTTGGGAAATCAGAGAATAGTGAGAGGTGGAAGGGATAGGTGGGAGAGATAGTCTAAACGATGTACCGGATATGCCGAGCTGAGATCGCATGGTAGTGAGGATAGTATGGGTAAAGGTTGGTTGGTTAGTTAGTCAGTCAGTAATACCAAGTGAATCGGAGCTTGGTATCGTAGAGTTGACAGAAAGTCAGAAAGTTTACCAGAACTGAATCGGAAACTACAATGCAGAATTAAGTTGATATTTGTACTGGAAAATAGTCCAGTTGACAGGTGGCTTATATACATGTAACTAATCCTTGTACTAACTTTTGCTGAGTAAAGACAAGGGGAGGAAAGAGTACAAGAGGCTAATAGAGAACAAAAACAAGGGAGTGAGGTACATGATAATCCTGCACATCATTTATCAAAAGAGTGGAACCTAGGTCTTGGAATCGCGGAGGTTCAGGATTGTGGAACTTCAAGTTAATACAATGGAATTTGCAGAAAGCAATCATTCAGGGTTTAAACAGTTGGAAAGGTCCCAGAAACAGTGTGGGTGGTTGTGAGGATTAATGTGGGTTTATTGGGGGCATGGGCTATAACAAAGTATGTATATACATGCACCACTTATATAGGTTAAGAAGTGAGATGTGGAATAAGGAATGGAGAACAATAAGGTATGCAAAGCATGTGGAATAAGCTCTGAAGAAGATATGATGATATATTGTGTGTCTGAAGATTGTAGTGCTGAGGGTTGGCTGTATTATATGGCAACAGTGAAGGTGATATGGTGTCAAATACACATACCGAGACCCATTAATTCGGCAGTGCCGACCAAGCAGTCATCCTATGCCCACGTACAAGTGTCCATGCCACATGCACGTCACTTGGTATGCCAGTCTCGGCTTGGCAAATCCACCATCCACATTCCTTACCCATGACCTCTCACCTACTCTACACAACTCACTATCCATTAATCCCACCATGCCTACTCCTCATTCCTCGATCCATCTCACCTTAGGACTTTCTGTCTATGTTTTATCTTCGGTCATAACCATTGTTTTATAGTTGGGCACCCCCTATTGTCCTATCCTTAGCTACATTTCTATTATTCTATCTTTTATGGTTCTATTCCCATTTGCATTCCTTCATTCTAATTTTACTCATTGTGGACAATACTCACATGCTTTACATACCTTATTGTCCCACATTCTTTATTCCACATGTTGCCTCTTAAAACCTATATAAGTAGGGCATACATGTACATATTTTCTCATTCTGGGTATTGACTAGGCTTAGGCCCTTCTACCTTCTCCTCCTCTGTTAAGTCCTCTACTTGAGCCAGCATCATCGGCATCCTCCCAAGTATCCTATCTGTTGCAAATCAGTGGCATGCATGGAGAGTAGAGCACAACACACAAGTATGTTGAAGCCAAAGCCATTACTTCTGGCCTGTAGGACTTGGCCGTTCCTGTCCGACACCTCGGCATTCCCAAAGCTTGACATATGGGTTGAGTGCCATTGGAGTCGAATTTGTAACATAGTTGAGATTGACAGCTTTACTGTCAGCAGCAGTGGGTAGAGTGGTTCAGGCCATGGTGAGGGTGATGGTTGTGAAAGAGGGAGTTAGCAGATCTGAAAGGAATAAGGGAGTCTGCACCTTGGATGGAGTCTGCACCTTGGATGGAGGCTCCATCCTTGCCTTTTTTGATGGACCTGCCTTAGTATCACTCACTAAGGTCTCCTCTGGTGCTTCTTCCCTTGCCCTTTTCTTTGGCCTTGGCTTTTTAGCAACTTCAGGATTCTGCTCCTTCCTCTTTCCCTTGTCACCTTTCTGCTTACTTGTCCCCCTCCCTCACTCATTAATGTTACAACCTACTCCCCTCTCACCGCACCATACACACACTCCCACATCCAAGTCCCCTTCCCAATTCCTTAGGCATGTGTTGCCCCATTTGACACAATGCCAGCAAGGCTGTTCAGCCTTTCGACCCCTTAGCCAGGGTGTATTGTGGTCGGCCTTGCCTAACCTCACGTTTCAGAAGCATATGGCCTGGAGGTCATCCTCATCATTCTGCATTTCAAGATGGGCATACTGCAATTGTTGTTAGCACAAGACGAATCCCGAGGGACAATGCATTACTCACCTTGGTACTTTTTAAGTGTGAGCCTTCTATCCACAGCTCTCACACATTGATGGTGTCTTGCGCTGTTGCTTCAAGCTGTGCTCTTGCATTTTTGATCATCAATGTTGATGGTGTTGGGAAGTCGGTAGGCTTTATGATGTTTGCACCACCTTGGAGATAGGTAGCGATGGGCGAAGTGTACAGTCCAATTAACTTCTGGATGTATGACAGGTTGATGTAAAGTTGGTCATCCATTTGCAATGTCGACAGTGGTTACCCTCCAACAATTCCTCATTACCCACCTTGATTCCTCTCAACTTCTTGTTTCTAATATACTATTCCCACTCTATTTTAGATCCAGAGCCATCATAGTAATGGTATCGAAGTGCTGGTTTTCGACACATCAAACTTGCATGAACTTGAGGGTATATTCAGGAGTCACCTGACATAAGATGTACCAATGCACAAGCTGCCCCACAAAGAGCGGACGCTGGAGTCAAGGATGACAGAAAATATCACTGTAAGCGGCTCTGGGCGTCTTGAGACCCTGCTCTGAATAATATTAAAATTTCGGAACCACGGTTGTTCCAGGTGGCAGAGTGAGATATTTGTTCAGTTGACACACCAGACTACGGAATAAATTAAGCGCTTGAGGTTGTACGGAAAACACCACGGGAGCAAGTATGTGGCACTCCCATCAGAGAGAAGAACTCGAAGGTTATCCAATGACAAAAGCACAAGTCTGTAAATCAGAGAATGAGGGATATAGAGCGGGTCGGTTTCATAGTCGTAGACTAAGATACAAGAGTGTTGGACACAAATTTATAGTGGCACCTAGAGCTTGATGTGACATTCGGCGATGACGAGTGCAATTGTGTTGGGGCGTCCATCGACAGTCCTGAATGCAGGCTTCACTTTGACAAGAAGAGCCGAGAGTCTGCTGAGTACAAGAAAGGGCAGCTGACACGTTCTCTTGTTGTCAAAAAGAGCAACTGTGCAATTGAAGAGTTGACGGAACCGAGGGCGCATCAAAATAAGGGGCATATGATACCCTTGAATATTCACTGGAGAAAGGAACCTGGTGCCTTGAAAGTCCCTTACTAGACCTGTGAGCGGGAGGTCAAACTGCAAGGGCAGTGAATGTCGAAAGTTGGCAGAACCTTGCTCCCTAATTCGAAATTCGGTTCTCGGAGGCACGTCGTGGCGGTTCACAATCGCTCCACGAGAACCGCGCATAGTCAGCCTTTTGCAAAGACGGACTTCACAAAGAGACCTACAAACTTAGGGGGTAAGTCATGGTGGGCATTTCGGCTGGGCAGTTCGGGGTGACCTATAACAAGGTGTGGCGTCGAATAAAGATGACCCTCAAGCTGGTTGTCGGTGGTTTCGGAGTGATTTGGCCAATGAGACGGATGGAATGTTTTTCCTTAGCCGGGCATGAAATGGGCCGATTTTGCTTGCTCAGCCGGGTTGCGCCGAGAAGACGGCATTCCCCTGTTTGTAAACTAAGACTGACTTGTCATCGAACCACGTCCCGCAAGAAAATGACAAGACTGTGTTTCTTTTCCGCTGGGTAACCTCTCTTCCTTTTCTCTTCATTTTACCTATTCTCATATGCCATACAAAAGCACGGCAACCCTCGTTCTCGCCCTTTGTGGCACCTTTCTAAACCTCGTCGCGGCCGTGCAGCTCCTGTCCCTCTGGAAGTCCCTCCGCTGGGAGACAGAATCGGAATGGGAGGGTTCGGAAAAATACAGACTCGATGCCGTCCGCATCGTCTGGTCCCTCCTGTCTGCCTATTTTTCCGTCGCCGCAATGGCGTGCATGATCGGCCTCATTGGCGTTGTCAAAGTGCGTGGCTTAGTCCGGCTGCGGCCCCTACTCATCACACGTTCTTACAGCGCATTCCCTCCTACGTCCGTCTTTACCGTGACTACTCCGTCGCCGACCTGTGCTTTTGTGCACTGTCCACGATCGGTTTCGCCCTCGCCTCGTTCCGCCCCGCCATCCGCTCCGCAGTATGCGAAGAGCTCTCTCGCCAGCCAGACCTCATGCGCGACCTCGCCGATGCAGGTCTTAACCTCGAGAACTGTGAATCTTGGTTCGAACGCGCCGTCGTTGCCTCTGTCGGCCTCATGGGTGTTCTCCTAGTCGTCAGGGTCAGTCCCGCCTGATCCTTCCTTTGATGTCCTCCTATTGACCCGTGTTTCAAATACACACCGTACAGCTCCAGTTCACCCTTACTATTTCCAGCTACCATACCCAATTACTCCGCTCTACTATTAATGGCGTCCGCCTCGAGATCGTCCGGCCCACACACAATCTCCCGTCCTCGTCCCCAGGTGGCGACGTCGGCAACGAATCCTCGCCCCACCGCATCTTCCTTCTTCCAAATCGTGCCGACCACACCTCCTCGCTGCAAGATGGACCTGCACGTTCAAACGATGTCCTCGTATACGCACCGGTACCCCTCAACTCCCTCTCGGCAGAGGATGCCCGTGAACTTGACGCAACCGAGGCGTGGGTATCACCATCCACCGCACGTCCTCACCGACACCGCCGTTCTACTTCACGAAGCAGCGCTGCTACTGGGCGCATCAGCCTTCCAATTCACCCGGATGAACCCCTTCTTCCACCCTACACCCATTCCATACGGGAGGAATATAAAGAATGAGTGCCATTACGTCATGTTCTCTTGCGTGTGTATATTGTATTACTGGTGGATATTTTTCGCAATGCCCTACATTTTCACTCGGTTTTTTCATTATTTTCTCACGTTCCGTTTCTTGAAGGCTCTCAAATCCGAACCCCATTCTTTTTTCCCTCTTTTTTTTCGCTATGCAATAATGATAGTGTACCTGATCACTGTTTTGTACATGTTTACAGTTCAACTGTGAGCCAAAACCTCTTAATTAAGGACAGTAGTCAAAAACTATATGATTATATATATTTGGATGAACACGCGTGAAAAATCATCAATCACAGAAGCCAAGGCCACGAGAAAACTTTCCTATACAAAGGGTGATATTCGATCCTTGAGTCTGGGAAATGCATTTTTGTTGGCCAAAACGACCGTCTGCTTCTCGTGGGATATATACCCCCTGATATATCCTTTGTAAATCATGTTTGCCACGAGACACTCCGCTTCCTCCACAGACACGTCTGCCTCGCCAGATAACACAAGCGCAGTGTGAAAACTAGTCAGCGGCAGTCGTGTCCCTCGTTCAGCAGCTACCCACCTATATTCGAACAAGATGAGAAAGATCACCACCATAAATAATACCAAAAACGCACACTCGTCTGAATAAACCACGGAGGCAAATGTCGCGTACCTTCTCCCATATATACCAGATTCCTATACGGAACAGACGTCCTTCAGCAGCATTCAACGCAGCATCATAAGAGTTCAAGTCCCCGGTTCGGACGGCAGAGATGAAAGGCATATAAAGGCTAAGAAGTGAAGGATACCGAGAAAGCACCAGCTCTGAAATTATTTGTCCACGAAGCAGGCGCAGTGGCACCAAAAATGTCAAAATCCGCCTAAGAGGTATATACTTAGCTCCATATAAGAGCCGTAAAATTAGATAACGGACTCTTGGTTCCGAACATCGTCCTGATGACATGTGTGAAAAGCAAATGTTAAATCTTCATCCGCCTGAAATGCTCTTAGCACGAGAATATACAAATACTGATAAGTAGGACGCTAACCTGTGGATACTCTTCATTCAGAAAGCTCAAAAGTCCAACATAATACCTGTACGTGAGCTTCAACCTGTCAGTGCATCCCGTCGAGTGCATTTGAAGGGCACTGCATACTTGATGCAGCTTCGGGAACTGCGACAACGCAGGTACTTCAGGGTTGGACTTTAACCCCCGAATGATATTCCGCGACAAAGAAATGGTATGAATCTGCGAAACTGGTCATCTATCCGATACCGGAAGTTGTAGCTCAAAAAGGCGGGTGGAAGGACAAAACCTTGAAATAACACTTCATCACCAGTCCAGCGAGGTAGTAGCTTCCCCAGCGGCGTGATTCTAGCACGGGATTACGGTCAGACATACAAAATGAAAAGGCTTTGTTGCACGTCCGTGCGGCGTCTTCCATTTTTGAGCCTTGGCTATTTTTAAACGGTATCGAGTCCGCCTGTAAAAGACCGGCGTGTAATAGAGTGCTGCAGTGCAATTGGCAGGAAAGGGCGTACTTTTTGAGCCAGACGTCGCAGATCTTTTAGTAGCACAAACAGGGTTGGAAGTACCCAGCTAGTGGCATCCTTAAAATACCGACTGAGGAAGTGTCTAGACATAGAGGTCAATCTGGAATATGTGATGCAAAAGAAAATATGACTCACTGATTGAGAAGCATATCCTGTTCTTTGAATGCTTCCTCAGGCATGTCATCCAGGTTGACCACTACCTGGATGTGCGCGACCACAATGTCTCCCCACGGATTCATGACGCTCTGCGCGTA
This sequence comes from Gomphus sp. MG54, assembly GCA_003314385.1. NCBI lineage: Eukaryota > Fungi > Basidiomycota > Agaricomycetes > Gomphales > Gomphaceae > Gomphus > Gomphus sp. MG54. The sequence goes on along the minus strand of QLPG01053787.1, from coordinate 9,887 downwards.
GCGAGATAAAGCGAGCCTCTGAAGCAGTCAAGATATTGATAAGTGCAGTGGGTCCACATCATCCAGGACTCACACTGCTATCGTGCATAGTGGTCAACAATCGAGGAATGTGTAATCCGTCTAGAGACAGCAATGAACCCAGCGCATCTCCATCCTGATTGCGAACAGCAGCTGTAATCTCGTTTAGATACACATGGAATTGCATCAGGGTTGGGCAACAAGAGGCACGAAAAGTGCAATGACGTAATTTCTCGTCACGTGACCTACAAGACATATATCAGCATAAGTCAGCCTATCATACATATGACATACCGACCGTGCTTATAAGTGCTTACAGGTACTGGCTTTTCACTTTTTCCTTGTCTCCCCACATCCTCTATCCAGCTATCCAGCTAAACAACTAAACATTTACATATGGCTCTTCAACCGTCCTTGAGATACCTCCAGGTTGCAGGCGAATCCAGCTCTCCACACACCCTAGAAGCAAGTGCCATGTGCCTATTTCCTAAGAAGGTTTCATCGCTCACTTGCCAGTCGCTGTAGCTCTTTCTTGATTATGTGTGTCCTTTCTCCGCAAAAATCGCAAGGTGCGCCTTCATTGGTGTGTTGATTCCCTTGTACATCTTGACCAACGCTTGATCAGATCTGTGGAGAGCAATTTGAAGCCCATGGTAAGCCCAGGAGGAAAGTACGATGGAAAAGTGAAAGTTATCATAAGACTTCACCCCCGTATGTTTCAAAGATACTCTTGTGTGCTGTTGATTTAACCCACCGCACAGAACCTTGGCATGGTTCTAGCACATACACCCACGAGGCAGCTTTGGCCGTCGGTCGAGTTGACCCCTCTGCGTTCTGGAAGTTTTCCCTTGCGGTATGTTTCTTATGGACATCTCTTTGAAGCTGATCCAATATTCATTGCCATCATTCACAATTAGCTTTTCGAGAAACAAACGGATTACTTCGACGCCCCTGCGAGCACTATGACTCCTTTACAGATTCGCGAGAAACTCGTCGAGTTAGCATCGCATCATGTCTCCAAAGCCAATGTGGGGAAGGTGACTGAGCTTTTGAAGCTCAAGCCATCACCTAATGGTGGGATAGCAATAACTGATGACCTGAAATACAACAGTCAGTCATGAATTCCCTTTGTCTTTTGGATCATGCTGAGCAGAAGTGGTGCGCCAAGTCAAATACTCACGAGCCAATAGTATCCACGTCTCCCCCACCGCGTTGTGGGACGGGTTGGTAAGTGGAGAGGTCTCGAGTTCTTTCGGGGAGAAAGAGTGGGCATCGTTCCTCGAGCAGAAAGTAACATCATGAGATGATCTATACGCTTGTGACCCTGATAGCATCAGGGACAGTAGCCTAATAAGTACATAGTAAACTGGCTTAACGAATGGCATTCCGATAAATGAGCTTCTGTGGTGAACCGTTACATTCCTTTGGGATCCCGGAGGGATATCGGCAACATTTGTTAAAAGCCATCTTCAATATCTGGAGACTTTCCGTGCGGAACAACCGAAGTGAATTATGGTCGGAATGTCATGAAGGCACCATCTGGACCTTTCATAGCCCTCAATCAGCACGCGTACCATCTGTCAATATGTCCTCCAGGTATTTCTTTATTTGTTGAGCATCGCCCCGTCCGCGACTAAGCTTCATGACTCTCCCCACAAGCTTCATCAACACTCTGGTTTTCCCTCGGCGCACAAGCTCGGCCTCTTCGGGTAGCTCCTGAACGCCAGTAACACACAACTGGTAGAGCTCATCGTCTTTCATGGTACCTAGTTGCAGGGACTGTTGGATGGTCACGATGTTATCCTGAGTTCCTGTGCGTACGATGTGACGCAGGACCTCTTTAGCCGCAGTACCTTGTAGTATATGTAGAGTCTTCGAATCAAGCAGACATTAATTACACTCACCAGTGATTTTTTGGTTATTCACCATGTCAATCAATGACCCCAGTTGGGCTTCTGTCATGGGGTTGTGGCTGAACGATTTGTTGTGGTGGATAAGCTGAGCGAGAAGCTCGTTGACCATCCTAGAAGGGGTGAGCTTTGATTTCGAGGTATGATCAACATGGCTACCAATTGACTACGGTCTTCGGGTCTCTTCCTTTAGCAGTAGTTTCAAAATACCGCACTGCGCTGTACCCTATTCCACCATCATATGGGACCTCCTTTCCTGAGTCTACAGACAGAAGAACGTCAATGTCTTGCTGGTGCAGCCCGTACTGTTCTCTCAACCGCTTGCGTAAAACGCTTGGAAGGTCTGGTAATGAAGCCATTACTTGATCAAGATAAGCCTGTATACGGGACATTAGCTTCGAGTATAAGAGTAGTTCCATGGCAGATTTGACCTGACTAAGGCGTAAAGGGGGGAGATTGGAGTCTGGCATATACCGATAATCTGGTGAATCTTCCTTGTTTCTTAGTTTATATGTGATCATACGATCTTCATCGAATCCTCGAGTCTCTTGAGGCACAGGAACACCTCTGTCCAAAAGCTCGATATGTCGATAGACCTCGGAAGCTGGAGTGAACGTGATATTCGGATGGAAGTGGCAGAATCGCTACTAACTGATAGCAGCCATGAGAAACTTGACGCTGTTCAAGTTTTTGACTTCGCAACGCGTCCCAAACGGCTGATCAGGACGGTTAACCGATACATTTACATCACATCTAAATGATCCCTAAAGGATCCGTAAACAGGTGTTTTGATTTGAAAATGAATTTCTTTACTTGTTCCATGTTTCCATCACTTGAACCGACTGCTCGAAGGATACCCTGCAATGCCTTGACGTAGGCGCCTGCTTCTTCGGGAGACCTGCAATCGTGATTAAGCATCCACTGGCAATCGACAGTTTCGTACCTCATATCGGGGCGGGAAACAATCTCCATAAGAGCAGACCCAGCGCGGTTGATATCGATGGCTGTTGACTCCCCCTTTAAATCTAATGTCGATTTTGCCGTATCCTGCAAGTTTGTGTTAAAAGAGATGCAACAATTGCTGGTAGACAGACATACCTGTTCTAATTGGATTTGTTCAATTCCAATGGTCTTAGCACCCGCGATGTCGTGGACTGCGACTTGCCCTCCAAGAGCCAATGGAGCTAACAATAGTCTATAAGCAGCGCTAAACTGTGCGCCCTTAGCAGAATACACACCATAGCGTTGTGTGATCTGATAACCTGCTGGCAGGTCTGCATAAAAATAGTGCTTGCGATCGAAAGCGGACAGCATTTGCACTTGGCTCCCACATGCAAGGGCTGTCCGAACTGCGAGTTCAACACATTTCGGGTTGAGTATCTGAGAAACCTCAAGTTGTTCAGGCAAGGGGTAAATAAAACCTATCCGCAGACCTCACCGGCAGCGTTCCTGGAAATGCCACGTCAAACAGAGAGATGCGAGTGTTCGGGCCGTCTGAGAGTTTCGGGGTCAGAGAGCCTACAACAGAGTTGTGTAAGGCCCGGTATACATGAGGTGTTTCAAGCAAACCAGAGAAGAGTTTCCATCGTGTCTTGATTTGCGCATGAACTTCAATGCCAATTACAACTTGCCAGCTTGGCCAGCGGGAATCAAATGAGTGCACAGATGATATGGTTCTTTTCAATGCAGCATAGCGAAAAATCCTGGGCTCACTTAACAGAAGAAATGACATGCCAGCGCGGACAGAACACGTGACGGTTCGTTTAGAGATCTAATCTAATCCGGCAAGAAAGCCTTGTTAAATGAAGTTGTAATTACGATACAAGCCGACTTGAGATGAATGATACAACATGTCATGAAAAAGGGAAAGACTGCATCAGTGTATAAGTACTGCACTTCAACCTTCACAACAACCATGTATGGAAAATAAACCAAGCCGAGAGGAAACGGAGAGGTTGCTACACGTCAGGCCTTGATGACTGGAAGAAGTTATTGAGGCAGTTCTCGCTGGCCGATTGGAAGCAGAAGAATGGCAGTACTAGTCAAAAAAACATTCAAGGTCAAGAAACCCTACCAGTCGAAACAGCTGTATTCTCGCCGAAAGGCAAGGCGGGTGGTGTCTTAAGATCTGTGGGGCTTTTCGCCATTCCAGCATATGAGGCTAATGACTGCTTCGGTATATCGAGAATTGGGGTGCCCATGGGAGCTGCACCTGTCACATCCACCTTGGAGTTCTGAAGCTGAACGAGTTGAGGTGACTGCAATTCTGAGGGCGCGATAGATGATCTAGGAGAGAAAAAAAGAAAAGAAGTGATATCATATCATGCACACTGTTATACATTCGTCCACTGTACCTTCGCTTTTTGTTGGGCGTTTCATTCTTGGTGTTGACCTGAGAGACAGCTGGATCAGCGAATGCCGGCACATACTTGAAAGATAATAAAAGTTCGGGATATCCAAAAGCTATTCGAGCCTGTGCGCACCTTGCCCGACTTCGTGCGTTTTAGCGCCGCCTTCGGTTGTCGGTCGTCATTCTCAAACAAATAATCAGGGAGAGCAGTGCTGTGAAATAAGGTGCGAGTTGCCATGGGGAGCAAAGATGGTGGATAACTGAGACGAACCTCTTGATATGTCGAACCACAATACCCATTCGATCATCATCATAGTGATCCCACATCTTAACCATTTTCGTGAATTCGGTTGTTGGATAAGAAATGTCTAGTTTGCGAGGACCCACGGCACCCGCTGAATCAAATATGAGTGAAGTGACCCCATGAAAAGAGACTTCCTACCTTTCTTGGGTTGAATTTCCAGACCGATAAAAAATGAAGTTGCGTAAACAGTTCCTCCACCATCTTGGCCTTCTATCTCTTCCTTTTTACGCTTGTTGACCGCGTCGGGTACTTCACCGCGCGCCACGGCATTAACTTCCTCTGCAGAAGCGCAATGATAAGTCCTATCGAAACCCTTGACAAATGGGTGTGCAACATCAATGGTGTCAACAAGTTCTAGCTTCATGACTAGCTGGCGTATTCGAGATTCCACCGTACCAGCCCTGTAAAATGTGGGAGCAAAGAGGTAAAAGGAACTCATTACGCGACAACACTCTGCGTACCATTTCAACTGAAGTTCTGAATTCCCTGTCGATGCGATGATCTGAAGGTAATACCGGTATTTGTAGAAGAAATCGTGTTTGGCGAAAAGTTCGCTCCACTCTCCAGCTCCAACTACAATCTTATCCACAATGCCCGCAGCACGTTTACACTCTTGTGTCATGATGAGCTGAGTCGACTTGGTAACATTGTGCGTCGAACACATCGCAGGATAAGCCGGAGTGATGATTGGCATCCGATGCGCTCGATCGGAAGGATAAAGCTGTTGTTAAAACCAGTCAAATGAGAAATTTTGATCAAAACCTTTTCTTGCACGCACTTTCGGATTCCATACTCGCACATTCAATGGACCTTCTTCAATCTGCTTTAACAGCACAGGTTGTGGCCAATTCCTAGAAACAGAATTTAGTGTATCATAGCATTATTGTTGTATGATGGGTGTCCGACGTACCACTGGTGCATAATAGTGAAAAAACGGCTAATAATACCGCCAGCCACAGCATTTGGATATAGCTGACATATACGAGCAACAAGCATTGACCAAGCCACGCCACCCAAGAACCCGTTTACATTGGAGTAAATAGCACGCCCTAGAGTAAGAAGATGAGACATGAAGAGTTATGGATGTTAGGTAGCACACGTTGAGCCCATAGCTTGATGCACCGTAATGAGTCCCGAAAGACCGCCACACTAGGTACCAAGCGTAGAATCTCGTCTGTCACACGAGAGCCTGATAGAAATTATTAGTTGTATTAGAATTATACCTGTGGCTTACTCACCACCTAAACTTCTCACACAGCGCTCATCTAAATTCCGTAGTAAATTGTCATCCCTCAACTCAAGATCTTCCGGTATAGTAGCCAGAGCTAGTCGTGCGAAGAGGAAATCTATCGGGATGCCCGATATCTTCACCTTGATGATAGGAACATACGCCTCTGGTACACCCTATACATACCCAAAACAAAGACATACAGAATTGGACGCCATGATCCAAAGTCCAAAAATTCATCTGCAAACGCACCGACACCTCTGTCACACCTTCAAACTCCCGTAACATAGGCTCGAACACCAGGAAAAAGTCTTCGCGTGCTACGTGCTTTGGTACGACACAAAGTGTATCGATATCGGATCCAGGGCCATGGACGCCAAGACGGTAAGACCCAAAAGTGAAAATTTTGCCTCCAGCAGCAGCAGCGGCCGCTTCGGACAGACCGCGCTGCAGACAAACATGGTGAACAAACTTCTTGACAAGGCCCGCTACACGGCCCAAAACAAGCTCCCTAATTCAGAAGCCAGATATACGTTAGTGACGGGGGCTGACACCATGAACCTAATGCAGTGAGCCCTCTCTTAAAAGCATTTGCGAATTCAAGGAGCCAAGCCGTGATAGAAGTCCAAGGATAGCGAGAAGGGTACAGCGGTGAACCAGGCAATAGAAACCCAAGGCTTGTCTAATGTGACAATAAGATTTTCGAAGTCATACCTTGTTCTAGCTTCCTCTTCACTCTCAAAAGTATTCTGCTTCTTCAATTCCATCATCAATGTCGTAGTGACTTGTTCCTCTCGTTTCGTAGGTAAGTTTGTTGAAATCGGTGGCGTGACGCCATATGTTCTATACAGAATACAAGGGTATCTGTTAGTCCGAAGCCGTGGAATGGAAAAGACATACTGTTGGGCCGCCATGGGTGCCAATGACAATGAGTTGTTTTAAGGCCTGCAGGAAGCTGGATCACACAATCCAGATCGATTAGAACGCAATAATGAAAGCGATGTGAGTGAGAACGAAAAGGGAGGCTTGTCGTGAGCTCCAACGAGCTGCCACGAGTTCAATGTTTTAGACCAAGAATCCGTCAGATTTCGCTTACGTCATGCCAGGTTAGATCAAAGTTAAGGGTCCGGTCTATGCTAACCTGAATGATAACATTAATATCAGAAGTATGGCACGAGTGGTAGAACTTGTAAGAAATTCTACAGTCTAAGTGGTTAAATGGTATCAAAATAGTAATACCCGAACGGTCTGTCCACTGGGAACTACAATCTAATTTTCTTTTGTTGACTGATATCCTGCTCTCGCCGACGCCCAAGCCATTTTACGACCGCTTTCTTGGCGAGATAGGTTTCGCTTACGAATGAACCAGGTCAGGGTAGCAATAGCTAGAACGCCCAATATGACACCGATGGCAATGCCGACCTTGGCTCCAGTACTCCAGCCCTGACTCAAAGGATTGCTGGAGCCAGAAGAGCTGGATCCACTGGATCCACTGGGTACAGGTGGAGGCGCACTGGGATCGTGACTTCCTCCAAAAGGCCAGAAATCACCACCTGCGGGAGGTTGAACACATATGAGGCTGTCAGCGTCTTTAATATTGGTAAAATCGGACTGTAATGATGAATGGGTTATGTTGTTCTGTTGGGCAACGAAGGGTTGAGACGCGGGCGTAGGATTGGTAGAAGAACAATTAGGCCCTTGAGAACCAATGAAAGATGTGTTGCCAACGAGGATGTTATTCTGGACTGTGAAATTGTGAGAAGCCGAGATCGCCATCGCGTAACCAAACTATCGATGGTGATGATTGTATAAGCAGGGCAAATAATAGAAGCACATGGGATGTTGGACTTACCGCTCCTTCAAATTCATTATCCAACACTGTGCCCCCATGGTTCACGTCCAAGCCAACACGATTACCGAACCATACACGAGGTCCCATAGCAATGCCGAGTCTGAAATACAAACAGTTTGTCATTTGTCAAGCAAGTGAAAAGGTAGACCAACTTAATGATAACATCATTAGGGTTGGATCCTTTAGTGTCCTGCGGAGTGATCGGAGAGCTTGTGGCCAGACCGCCAATGATACGGTTTTGTTGCACGACAGTGCCATCAAAGTTGCCGGACCATGGGCCAAAATCTACCATGTTCTACGGGTGGCTGAGTGAGTGCTGTTAAGAATGAACTGATGGACTTACAATTGCTCCCAAGAGCGTATGCTGCACAAGAAGATCTGGTATCAGCGGAAAGAGTACCGAACTTTCATGGTAAGCTCACGTTTTCGACCCAAATAGTATTATTCTCTACTACTGATCCCGGTGCACCAAATAAAACAATGCCACCGTCAGTAGGATTATTGACAAGATTATTCCTGACATGCGTGTTAGCGCAGGCTATAGATATGCCATCCGCCCAATGCTGGAAGGTGTCGGACCCGCACGGTCCAATGTCATTGTTCTGCACAGTAACATTGGTACATTTGAGTCCGCCTTGTTCAATGTGGAGGCAAGACCAAGAGCGAGTGTCGAATGAGTGGACGTATTCCACAAGCTGCCCAGATGTTACACCACCCATCTCAATGTTGGCGCCGCCTGAAACAGGTGCCGCACCATTACGATTACCGTTGATCTTGGACTATATTTAATTATGTAGCACAATTGTAAGCCATATAGGTTCACCTGTATGTTTCTCAACTTGATTCCGTTGCACGCTGGGCACTTCCCTAAAACCGCAGTAGTGTGATTGTCCTTATTAGCTGCCAGCACAGGACCATTGACGATTAGCATTGCTCTTGATCCGTCCGTGGGCAGACCTAGTGTGCTAATCTCCTGGTCTGCAGCAGTGAATTGGAGAGGGGCAACGATGGAATAGTTCTGATTGGGGCATAGACTAAGAGTGTAGCCTGTGCCACCAGTAAGGAGGAGTTGATTGAGCCGATTCGTGACATTGCTAATAGGGTCAGCAGGTTCGCAACTCGCTCGCGAGTACACACTGGTGAAGATTTGTTTCAAGTTACGGCACCAGTAGATAAACGGACATACTCTGCTCTCCCCCTTTCCGAATGGGCTACTTTGGAGGGCCGGGACGCTATGTCTGATGCGACTGTCGATCTCGCCAGCAGTGAACTTGCAAGGAGAAAGAGAAAATCTAAATGCATGATCCTAAGGGTACAGCAGTCAGCAAGAATATTAACGATAGTCTCGGTAAGCGAATTCAGGGTTCAGACGAGAAGGACAAGCAACTAGAACAACCACTGGGGTTAAAGAGTGACCAAGATATTGAAATACGCTGCTTCATAGTTCGCCCCGGGCAAAGATGCGGCGTCTGGGGTTCAAAGGCCGACCAATTCTCGGATGCTAAAATTGCTGACCGCAGTCTCTAATTGTATAGGCACTATAAAAAGCACTGTCCTACAACTGGTGAAAGCATACATTACAAACTTGGTGAATACTTTTCAAGAATCAACAATACAAACTTGCCCAATGAAGAATCCTGATCGTAGCATAGAGAGTATTATTTCAGTTATAACTATATCCTCACAACACAGCACACCTAGGCCGTAGTCTTTTGTACATTGTGACGTGCACTTAATGTGAAAAGCCCAACATCTTTCATCTCTTCATTTATGGCTATCACGATGACCGCCACGTTCATCTCCCCTATCATCCGCCAGCTCAAGGCGCCGCAGTCTGTGTTCTTGCTTCCTATCGTCAGGTTCAGAAGCCCTTCGCTTGCGCTCTTTGGTCATCCTTTTAACACGCTTTCTTTCTTTCCTTGCTTGCCGCTCCTCTGGTGTCTCGTCGGTCTTCTTGGCTTTCTTCGATCTGCTCTTGTCCTTGTCCTTGGCCTTTTTCTTCGCTTTGGCCTTACTTCTCCGTTGCAAGAGGTAGTCACGCATTGGATCTTCTGGATCGATTGGTGGAGCGGACGATACGGACGATTCAGATGCTGAATCGGCATCTTATATGGGGTAATATAATTATTCAGCACGTATCTCTGGACCCCAAATGGCAGGACAGCACACCATATATGAGTTCAGGTTTCGCATTCAGACTTTGCTCGTCCCTTTCTACATATTCT
>QLPG01053779.1:0-13631 GCA_003314385.1 Gomphus sp. MG54 | reverse complement strand
GAAAAGGACCGGTGCGCGCAGGCTTTTAGGTATTCATTACCTAGAGCAACTCTACAGTGCCCACCAGATCACACTGGCCCTAATTTCGGAAAGGCGAGACAGAGAATTAGATAGTAGAGAATCAAGGTTGATTATCTGACTGAGGACTGAACTACTGAAGTACGAGATCTTTATACTACTTTCAAATCTACTAGGAGTCGAATAGATTCCTATAATAGAATGAGAAAGCCAAGGATTGTAAAAAGTGAGAGCAGAAATACTATGCCCCAAATAATGATCCCCTCTATGACATTGGAGAGTGATGTGTCACTCCGATTCCCAATGGAGTTACCCTAAGGAATGTAATAGCAGATTGGATATAAGAGACTAAGTGGAATTGCAAATAAATGAAAGTAGAGTGGAATGTAAATGAAAGGATATTAAATGTAAATAAAGATGGCATGGAATAGCAAGCATATGGAGTGTGACATAAATAGAATGAATGAATTGACAGGAGCATGTGACACCAAAATGGATACATGAGGTGCATATAGTCCGTGGGCTGAAATGAATAGTCGGGCATGCCCGCATATGGTTCCTGACAGAGGGGATCCAAAGGTTGGTTACATTACTGACTACTACTGACAATATTGTATACCTTAGGTAGAGGTGATCCAAAGAGAACTGGGTAAGGATCCCCTTACCTAATCACTAGCTACTGTGTCACAACAAGTACAAACAATAGAGAAATAATCAGTAATGTAAATAAGAAAGAGAGAGAATAGGATAAAAAGGAAGAAATTAAGGGAAATATAAGGAAAATAAAGGAAAAGGAAATAGACCCTGAGGGTTGTCCCCTGACAGTCAGGACACTTTGGAATTAACAAGACCTTATACCTAGTCAGATGTGACTTCAATTGGCCCAGCATCAGATCCTACATCAAGGCCTACTGCAAATTGTATACTACCTGTATATAGAGCAAGTCTCAATGGCACAAAATCTACAGACTAATTAAACAGCTCCCTGTCCCAGAGAAACCTTGGAATTCAATCTCCATGGACTTCATTGAGCAACTCCCAGCATCTTGGAATTCATGGCCATCATAGTCATTGTTGACTGCTTCTCCAAGCAAGGAATCTTCATTCCCACCACTGACACAATAACCTTGCCAAAGCTCACAGAACTCTTTGTCCTACATGTGTTCTCCAAGTACAGCATACCCTCTCATATAACCTCTGATTGAGGTTCAGAATTTGTGTCACATTTCTGGTACTCTCTTAGGAAGGCCCTAGACATGAAGCTGTACTATGCCTTGGGATACTACCCTGAAAATGATGGACAGACCAAATGTACTAATCAGATATTAGAACAGTACCTTCATGTCTACTGCAACTATCAACAATACAACTGGGCTTTTCTCCTCCCCCTAGCAGAGTTCACTTACAACAATGCTCCCAGTGCCACTACTGGAATTTCACCATTCTTTGCCAACAAAGGATACCATCCCAACCTTACCATTCACCCTGAATGAGACCTTGCATCCTCATGAGCTCAAGACTGCATAATTGACCTAGATGAACTTCACCAAGAACTTTGCTGAGCTATTCTCGATGCTCAGCAAGCTTTAAAACCTTAGCAGACAACAAATGACTTCCTGCACCAAAGTTCAAGATCAGTAACCTTGCATTCCTTAAGTCCTTACACTCACTTGGTTCTGTTATTTTGTTCACAAAAATTCTTTATTATCAATTACAAGTTACATTATATTTCAAATCCATACCACTCCTCCTCAGCTGCCTCTTTCACCTCCCCTATTGAAGCTTCTAATCTTTCTACACTATTTTTATCCCTTTCACCTCACTCCTGACCTCCTTTATCTTTCAGTTTGGAGAGATTTTCATTCAGAACTCAAGACAAATTTTGAACCATTCAACAATACTGTATAAGCAGAGATCAAAATCAGGAAGATAGTCATGAGGGATCATCATCATGCAGTATTCTACTTCATTAACTTCACCCAAGCTACATGAACCTGTATAAGTCTATAAAATCAAGCTACTTAACTGCAGACTATGTATACATGAAAGCAACTATCTTTACACTCTCCAAATCAGTACTTTTTTCTAACTTTGATAATTTATTTCTGAGATGTTGAGCACTGATGAAAAGTGGCCAGTCCTCTATCTTCCTACGGCAATGCATAGCGTGGCACTGCACGTCTGGCAGTTATCAAGCATTCTGGCGAACGATGGAAAAAGGCTCCAACACATTTAGCCATTAAGGTCTGACAGAGCTCTGCCCAGATTATGTACAGGACTTGTGCCACTGAGGTGTCTCTGACAATTGCTGCCTTGACTGATCGACGTGTCGGCTAGGGGCCCGGGCTTTCTCATGAGACCTCCCACGGTGATTCTCTGAAATTTCTGAATCCTGCTAGTCTGTCTCACTCAGACGACGACAGACTGGTCACGAGCCAGGATACCCGACAACCTGTAGTATGTGTTTAGTATGGCCCTGAAGTTCAAACAACGGTCACCCGGGTGATCATCAGTTGGTGGCACTGCCTTTTGCAAAATCAATTGCTAAGCGCCTTTCACTCTCACTCTTCTCCCCCTTCGGGGTTTCTGCGGCCAGTGCCCTTATATCTTTGGCGTGGCTCTGGCCATCGCTTGCATATTCACTCTCTACTTCTCAGGCGCGGGTCGCATTTTGCATCTTGCTCTTTGTCAAGGTCTTTCCTTTCTCACTTGGTTGTTGGCCGGCGCGAGTCTGATGTCCCTTGCCATCTCTTTCTCTCCCAGTGATTTTATCCTTGAACGGGGCTCATCCAAGTGTTTCTATTTCCTATCTCTCTCCAATGTCTACCCATTATGTGCCTCGCCGTCATACTCAGCTTTCACCTTTATGTCCCCCGGATGCCAGCTGTCCCAGAGGTCTGGAGAAAACTCAGTTTGAGGCAATGGTCCAAGCCTCCAGGGAAAGGAGTGCAATGCTCGGGGTTCGGAAGCCTCTTGCACTTCGTAAGGAAATAGCAGTAAAATCACAAAAGATTAAGCAACGTAAGTTGGTGTCGCAGTGTATTGCCTCCTTATCTCAATACCCGTTTCGAGACTAGTCGAACGTCGGGTCCGTTTTCTGAACAAGCTTTGCGAAGCCCCATCCCCTTCGGCAGCTAATACTCCCGTGACCCCACCCGACTCACCTACAATTTTTCACTTCACTCTTCCCTCTCCTGGTCTTCAGTCACCCTGGGAGCATTTTGAATACGTGCACCACCATCCTGAGCGCTACAAACACACCAGGAGGATTGAGCAGGTTGATTTTAGGCTTCCACACAACTTCACGAACCGCGTCACTTATGATCGTCATTCTTCTGTCCCTGTAAAATGTATCAGCTTATTACCTTCATTGGATCAGATTTCGCAGAGGTTGAATAAGGGCCTTGTATCATTCAGAGCTGGCTCGTCGTCCCCTGAAAGAGCAGGGAGAGAAACAAATCGTCTCCCGTCTTTCTTGCGGACTCACTCCTCCCGACCCATTGGTGCGACACCTTCCTCCGATAATCAGCCTTCCATACTTTCTAGCTCCGGTCTGCGCCCGGCCACACCCCCTGGACATATTGTCATTCTATCTCCTGTCTTCCAATATGATCCCTTTCCCGACCTTCCTCCCCCCTCCCTAGACAATGGACTTGTGGAATCACAGATCACCCAGTATCTTATCCCTCCATCACAGCCCAAATCGTCCTTGTCTCCATATAATGAACCTCCGCCATTTACCTCAGAGCAATGTGAAGAAATTAGAGAAGGCATCACAACCACTGCTCTGGAACGCGCACAGGTAGCAAAGGACATGTTTAATAAACTGAGCAGGCGAACCTGCCTCCCCAATGCTGCTGCGTGCGGTATCAAAGCCCGCGACGACATCTCCCTAGCATCTCCTCCTGGTGGAGTTGAAGAGAAGCAGAGGCGGCGCACCAGTGCGCCAGCATTTGTAACCGCCACGCAGACGGGCACTCATCCAATTCTTGAGAAGTCGGGAGGGTTTTGATCAAGCCCAAAGTAACAGATGTTTGATGGTGACGACCTCTCCATCTGAAACGTGTCGCTGCGTTGTTCTTTCTTAGCAATTGTCTGTTGTTTGATTCATTCTTCTTTAATGCAGTAGTCTTTCAATACGAGTGAGGTATGCACATGCCAGATATTTCTTGGCGTGCAACGTTGCTGATGTTAATTAATCTGCAGGGCTGGTCCTGGAAAGCAGATGAAATTTGTGGGTGTGGATTGTTTGGAGTAAGATTCTATTATGTCTTGATTCTGCGAGTCAGAATACCGTCTTGTTGCAATGTGTACCTGTTATGAACGGTGACAACAGTGATTTTAACAAAGGAAGTTCCTAGTAATTTGTATCATGATTGTTAAACGTCAACGCCTAAAAGAAAGCGCTCAGCGCTGTGATCGCCGCTTCTCCGGTCACGTTACCTAGAATCGGTTTGAGCCTCCTCTCATTAGCAGAGGCAGTCATTGCCCTCACTCCCACTCTTCCACTCTTTTTATCATTAGATACTCTCCGGACTGTTAGGTCCCATGGCAGCCGCTGTTGCTCGTCCTCTTGGCACCCGCAAGAAGCATTCATTCATGAGCTTGCATAGGGAGAAGGCTACTGATGCTAAACATGAAAAGCATCCCTCACAACCCCAGCCAGGGTACTTTGATCTTTACCCAGGCCGTGCAGAGTCAAAGTCAAAACGCAAAGGGACAATGTCTCAGGGACGAGAAAGCAAAGTTTACACTTTTCCTTCTGTAGACGACAGAACGGAGGACTCACAGCTGACCCCACACGCACCTCGTCATAGACAGCACTCCATCACATCCCCCTCGCTTGACATCTCAATCCCCCCCTTGCGTTTCTCAGGCTCCTCCGCCATCTCTCAAAGTTCCCCTGTCACCCCCATCTCGAATTCCCCTCGGGAGGAGCTTCATATGACAACTACAAGTTCACTTAGAGTCCTCATGTCCGCACCCGTAGTTGAAACTACTGCAATGGATGCATTTGTCGACGGCATGAATGGTGGTGAAGAGGATGTATTCGCGAGCATCGATGCTTTGCGTGGGAGTCGTAGAGGGAAGAAGAGCACGAGCGCTGCAAAAGGATTTCATCACCCTCTTTATCATCCGCCATTACCCACCCCACCGCCCGGGATTAAATTGGGAGGAGCCATCTTGCGCTCTCCCGGCGATTCAGATGCGGATGATGATAGTGATGGGGGTGACAATACCATAGTCCTTCCTCCGAGACCACGTTCCGCATCTTCACGTCAAGGATCTACAAGTACTATTACGCCATCCCAGAGATCTAGAAACAAAGGGCCGTCGCAGCAGCTTCCCTCTCCTCCGGCGTCTACTTCACCTCGAAATCGGAACAGTCCGCCTAATACAGCCCAACTTTCGCCATCTCCTCCCGGGGGACCGGTAGATATGAATGCTTCCATCGACGAGATCGTTCGAAGATTTGTGTCGGTCAACGATACACCTCCCAAACCCGCCGTCCCCAGTATCAGTGATATTATTCGTACACATGGTCATCAAACTCGGCCACGTCCATTTCCACCGTCTCCCATACAGGAGGATTCCCGTCGAAAATCACTGGATGATTGCAGTGATATATTATCACGGTCATCTATAGACTCCATTGCCGAGGAAGTACAAAGAAGTCTTCAAATAGCTCGCGAACACCCGGCGACTGCCTTACACCACGCACGCTCATTTCCCTATTCCCCTCCGACAGATCAAGCGTCTTCGTCTAAATCTCAAGGTTCTACAGGCATGCATTCTCGCCGTTCAGAAGGCGAATATCGCTCTCCTTCGATTTCCTCTTTTTCAACATCTGCCCATACTGCGCCTCCGTCTTCTTTTGTTCCTGTTAACAATGGGCCCACAAACTTCAAACCAGACGGAAACCAGGCTCTCGCGACCTTTTTACGGTCACCTAGATTAACAAAGTTGCTTAAATTAAAACGTCCTCCCAATCAGCGGCTTCAGGTAAGCTTCTCTGACCTTGGAAGTTCGACAGGAAAACCTGTCGTGGTGTTCCTTGGCTTGGGGTGTGTACGGTATATCATGGGCCTTTATGATGAGATGGCTGAGGCTCTGGGTTTGAGGTTGATCACAATCGATCGGTGAGTTGGCGATCATCACTGTTCTTTTGTCCGAACTTGACAATTTATTTTCGTAGCTGGGGTCTTGGGAGAACAGACAACCCGAGCAGACATACACCAAGAGGCGTCAAAGAGTGGGCAAGTGTAGTGGAGGAAGTACTGGATCACTTGAACGTTCACCGCTATAGCATTATGGCTCACAGTGCGGGTGCACCATACGCGATGGCCTTCGCGAGCCGGTGCCCCGAACGAGTGCAAGGTGCGGTATGCTTGCTTGCACCTTGGGTCGGAGCCGGAGAAGGGGGTACGTCGCCGCTCGCAAGCGATCCATATCCATGTGCTAACGAATTACTCCTTGCAGCTTCTGGCTACAAATGGTTGAAATATGTCCCCACAGGTCTGATCAAGACTGCACAGGCTGCCGAGTGGAAAGTGCAGGCATGGATGTTGGGTAAACCTCCCGCAATTACCTACGCTGGAATAGGGTATAACGTCCACGCACCTGTCCTGTGTCCTCCGGCGGATGCCCCCCCCCGTCCTAACCTAGCAACATCGCTGGCTTTGAAAGCCTCAAAGGAAGCTGATCCAGGCTTGAACTCTTTCAGCGACTATGATGACCTAGCCGACTTTCAAGGTAATTACGCCAGCCAAAGCACTATCCATGTCGGTGAGGACTCCGCAGACAAGACTTCACCTGTACCTGCGAGTCAGAGCAACCGTCCAAGGTCCAAGTCGAACCGTATGTTCGGAGGACTATGGAAGGGTGGCGATAGTTCCCACGTGGCTTCGCCGGCTTCCGGGAAGGGCTCGCCAAAACTCAAGACCCTTAAATCAATGAGCTCTTTACGTGGTACGGCTGGATCGAAAGCATCTCCAAAACCTCTGCGGCCTCACACAGCTTCGCGTACGAATGCCGTCGGTATAGCAGACGAAGGTTTGAATAACTTGTCACCATCTGCGAATTCGTCTACGTCATCTGCGTTCTCTACACCACCTGATGCGAGTCGAGGCTATGGTCGTACTAGACGCTCCATATCACTCTCTGCCTCAGTTACCTCTCAGTACAGCCACACTACATCTTTGTATTCCAAAGGTCACTACATGTCATCCCCTCCTACATCCTCTGCGTTTGAATGCCCCAATAGTCCAAATAATGCTGCGTTGGGGAATGCTCTGCTTGCTGCCTCCCATGCGGAATCTTCCCGTGGCACGCATGCAGACTTGTTGCAGATTTTGAATTACGATCAGAAGCCCTGGGGTTTCTCTTACGGAGATTTCCCACATTCCGTTATGGTATGGTACGGCGACAAAGACGACAAAATCGCAGAGGGTGCCATGAAGTGGATGGAAAAAACAATGCGCCCCGGAACTTGTGAAGTACGCACTATCAAGGGTGCTGGACATGGCCTCATGTACAATGGCAGTGTTGTGGTCGAGGCCCTTGAATGCCTGAGGTCAAACTGGCCTCGAAATTGAACCTCATGGATCAAGTTCATCATTGACAGTATCATACAGTTTACTTTCATTTCACGAACTTATTCCCCTAATCTATCTGTGGCTCTAAATTCCTGGTTTGACTGGAGTGGCCTGTTGCCACTCCCCGTTTGTTTTGTCTTTCCTTACATTTCTTCCTTACATTTCCTCCAAGTCTTTCCCTGCCTTTTCGCCTTACCTGTTCCTGATAAGTTCTTACACATTTCCTCGGGCTCTTACGCCCTGGTCTATTTGCATGATTGTACTATTTGACTCATTTCTCGCTCCAAACATAAAAGTCTACCATCTGACACATTTTCTATATTATCAATTCTTTTTGTGCATAATTAGTATATGCTTTGAATGCAGACGTATTGTATTGCGGAAGTCACTTCCGGTGCCATTAACGCTCTGGCGAGAATGTAAATCTAACTAGGGAATGATAAACAATGTAAACTATGCTTTGGAGGACACGGCCTCAGCCAATTTTTCTTTAAACAAAGTCTTAGCCTCAGTCCAGACACGGGCAGACTCCCTGTTTTTGAGCTCAAGAAGGGAGGGTAACAGATCAGCGCTGAACTGCTCAGAGGCCTCCCGCGGGAGAAGTGTCGGAAGATGATCTATAGCTATCACCTCCAATGGTGGGTTTTCCCGACTATATCACAGATATGATGTCAGTCAAGATTTTACGACCACGATCCAAAACACCAGCACCTACCCAATATCCACCTGAACGGTGGGCTTGTCGAATGTGGTGTTGACCGAATAAATGGGAAGAGGGTTAAATGGGTTGGTCGTGTCGCAACTGACATCTATAATAACAGAGAGCCGACGGGTCTTGCCTGCCTGCTGTATTTGGGAGGTTGTTAAAAAGGGTGGGATCTTAGAAGACAGATATATGCAGTTGATGAAGATGTCCACATCCAAAATTTCGTCGAAAGGGCCACCGTTAGCGGTTTCAGCCATGTCCCACTTGATAATGTCTGAGCTGTAAGAAAGAACAGTTAGTGAATGACTTTGTTCTTCCCACAGGATGCGCACTCATCGAGGCCAACTTTACGGAAGAGGTCGATAGCGCCACTACCGCAACGTCCAAGAGCTCCCATGACGAGTGCCTTGACGCCTTTGCGGCCGTTTAGTTTCGCTTTCACGGCAGTAATCATGTCCTTCTCTTCAGAAAAAGGTTTGAGTTCTCCAAGCGTTTTGCCTTCCTTGAATGCAGCAAATGCTAAAACACCTGCGGCTGCACCAGCGAATCCTGCATGAAATCCAAATGCAGCTACCCGCCTTCCAGTCGCATCCTGCAGGAATTCCAAGTCATATAATGTTCCTTTGCCTTCATGGAAACGGTTGAGGAAAGATTTCCATCCTTCCTGATGTTTATAACAGTGCGCGAAATGGATATGCATATGTTTGAGGGGCTCTGTAGAGACCTCGAGCTCCTTGAGACCAATTATGGGAACGGTAAGAGGTGCGGTAGGCCAAGTATTATTAGGAACGAGAGTGCAGCCCACGCTAATGACGCTCGTAAATTTAGAGTTGATTCATAGAAGCTCTTTACCGTACTGTTCGTACTCCTTATCGTGGAAAATACGCTGGTCATCCCGTTCAACGGAAATGGCATATCCCGCAGCTATCAACTTCCTGCAGGCTTCTGGGGAAATTGCGGCACGACGCTCAAACGCTTTTTTTTCGCAACGAAGCCAGAGAGGATGAGCCATATGAGTCAGAGTAATTGAATGAAGAAAAAATGACTCTGGCTCTAAGGATATTAGACGCGCGCGTAACGTGACCGTCACGTGACTCGGTTTATTTTGGTGCCTTGATTCGGCCCGTGACATATCATACTTCGGCTATGTTGTTTAATTGTCAGGTGATAGACAGAGCAACTTGGCGCAGTAGGAAGCGCGCGGGGCCCATAACCCCGAAGTCCCAGGATCGAAACCTGGAGTTGCTACTTCTTTTTTATTTTTTATTATCGTGATCACATAAGCAATGTGTTTGACATATTTTCCATCTTGTCATAATGGTTTGACATTGTGCTTTTCCAGAGCATAGCAAAAAGAATCTATCCTTGTTGTGGTATATACTAATAATACAGTCGAATGTGTGTCCAAGCATCAAGCTAAAACTAACGATAATATAAAGCTGAGACCATGGCAATAACAGGAAAACAGGACTCATTCACAATCGTTATATGCAGAACATAATAAATCACTAAGAAAGCATTGCAAGGATTCCATGCCTCACATCAATTACTCAAGAGCCCTGCATTCGCGAGAGTATTCACCAACTCCTGGACAGTGGTTGAATTGGTTGGTCCAGACAGGGAAGCAGCATCTAACCAAATCTGCTCGAACAAATCATTTGTTGATGATCCTTCCACAGCGATTTGTGGAGCAAATGTGCTTTGTGCCCAGGTGATATTCGTTGGCTGCTGTAGCGCCCAGCGCCTAAATGTCTGGGCTTGAGACGAACCGAAAAAAAGGGCACCAGAAGGCGTGGAAAAACTGGACAAAAACGAGGAAAAGTCAGAAAGAAATAGGTTGCCGAAAATGGCCACCTCCACTGTGGGAAGAAAATTTGCGTTGAATAAGGGAGAAGTCGAAGGAGGAGGCGCGTTGGGGGAGGAAAGTACGAATTTGGCTGCCTCTTTCGCAAGCGCAGTAGTCGGGAATGACTGGAGCCATGCCAATACAATGTGATTCAAATGTAACATGGTCCCAAACTCCTGAGGTTCGACATTAAAAGTTGTCAAGTCACCCAAACTCCCAAATTGTGTTGACGCAGGAGTAGCATTCAGGGCCGGAAGGGCACTAAGTAGTTCCCCCACATGGAGGACCACGCGTGAGCCTGCGTCCGAAGTGAGTACCCCCGCCTGTTGGGCCAGACCGCTCCTCGAATCACTAAAAGGAAGTCGGGTCCGTAAAACATCTAATACCCCGTATACCGGGTGGTTAGCGAAGCAAGTCGAGTCAAATATCGAACTCGTCGAGTTGAGGGCTGCAAGTCCAAAAGCTTGGGATTCCACCGTGCTGATTCGCTGAATCTGGGAGGAACTCAGACCAGGGTAACATGCAATCGCAGGGGGGAACGAGAGCGTTTTATTGATTGCGTTCGCGAGCAAGCTGCTAATGGACTGACCCCCCGGAGAAGATGTTGCATCGAAAGGAAGCAATATAGGAGCCGATTTGAACGCGGTTAAAAAAGCAAATAGGTCATTCGGAGTAAGGTTCAATACTGATACCCAGTATCTGCTTAACGCTGTTTGCTGCTGAGTTGAAGATGCTAAGGATATACAAAGGGTCAGTGTCAAACTTAGGACATGACGATATTCACATACCACTCGCGAAAGAGTACATACGATCCAACGCGTCTTGTGACACAGTGTTTACCCTTGAGAGTTGCTGTGACGAAGGAGCGCCATTGGTCTGGAAGGTTAAGGGAGGGGCAGTTACTGTCTGATTCGCAAAATTGTAGGTGTACCCCGATGACTGCACGGAAAACCTGCCGGATGGATCTGACACAATGCCATCCTCGCTATTTAAAGATTCAAACGATAAATTGCCGATGGCCGTCTTCATAGTCTGAGTGGCATCGACATCGCCCGTCTGAAAAAGATTCCAAAGCAAAGCAGCCTGGGCCCATTGTGTACGGTTCGGCAAAAGGTTCCCATCGAGCACTGAACCAACGTCTATTAGATCCGCCTGAAATGCGCAATTCGATGCAGTAGGTATGCCTTGCGATTCCCATAGGACGTAGGCCAGTCCTTGACTCGTGATATTGGTTACAAATAGTTGCGAAGTCACAGAAACAAGGCTGTTTAGTGCATTGGCCAAAGGGGTGGCACAAGTACCCGAGAGCAACGAGGGGCAAGTACATGTAGCGTCTGTGTAGCGTACAGTCAGCTTCGCAGTATGTACACAGCTTCCTTTACGCACCTAAATTACATCGAACGCCGGTTTGATTGCCGCTACAGCTTGAGATTACATTGCTATGTTTGTGACTCAATGCTGATCCCAACGAAGCACCGAGGACGATGACCAGAATTATTATGGCCATCAATAAAAACGCCAATCTTTTTCTGGATTTAGTTATAACCGTGGGTCGGAGCGACCTCAAGATACGGTGGGAAGATTTAGCATCTGAAAAGTCAGCCAAATATCTTGGATTGTAAATGGATGCCTCATTTGTCCTGGATGTCCTGGATGTATCCTGTTGACGGGACTGCTTCCTTGCCACCTTGAGTGAGTCTATGCCGAGCATGTCAATTCCACATATCGACTTGTCAATCGATGCATGTGAATCAGATGAGCCATCTGCAAATCCTTGTATTTTCTCATTGGTTATATCGTTCCAACCCTGGGGCTCTCCTTGTCCTACTAAGCTAACCTTGCTTCTCTGGTATTGTCCTAGCTCTGGGATTGGTGATGAACTACCAATGCTTTTATGAACGGCGAGCTGCTGTCTATCCAGTTCATTTCCGTCACTTCCCAAATTGCTTAATGGGGACGGGGGAGGTAAAGGGGGAAGTGGTTTCTTCTTCCACCAAGGCCAACGATACGACGGATTAGAGTACTGTGTCCTATTTGTAGCTTTGGAAGCTACAGTGGAGGCCCTGGACTTGGAAGTGATGTATGTTACAAAGGACTTCATTGAGGCTGCATTGTTGTTTGTGGATGTGCGTTTAGGTTGAATCGACCTTGTGTTTTGAGCTACGTCCCAGAAAGTGAATCCCTGTCCAACCACTTCATCATGAGGTAGGAATGACTGAAGCTTTTCATGATGTACATCTTCGCTAAAAGGAACACTCTTTGCTGACTCGGGAATGTCTGTACAATGGGAAGGAGGAGAGTCGATGGTAGGGGGATATCTGGGTGACGGCGGAGCAGACGTTTCAGGTTCAAAACCTGAAGTGGGGACACCTGCATCGAGGTGTCGGTGAGTCTCTATTGTCTGTTCGAAGGCGCTAACTTCAAGCGGCAGATCGGGAGGGCGTCCAAGCATCGGCGAAGCAGAAATTTCGGGCTCAACGCCTGAAGTGGAGTTACTCGCACCAAGATCCTGTTGAGCCGGGCGACGGTCAACTGATTTTGATCGAAAGACGACGGCAGTCGCCATTCCGACCACTGTGGGTAGTGCAACATCGCTGCCATATCTTGTCAACAATGGGGATGATGTGTCCATCACTCTGCTCGCGGTTTGAACTTCACCTTCTACATCAGAATTGGAGTCCTCGAGATCAGGTGAACTTTCTGAAGACAAGAAGGTCGAGCCATATGAGTGATGTGAAGAGACTCGTAGCTGGGATAATCGTTGCACAGATCTTCTGGCCGACTCGGATGAAACAGTTCGAAAATCCAGCATCTCAGACGCTGTAAGGGAGTCACGCTGTGTGCGAGTGGAACTTGTGTGGGACACAACAGAGTAAATATTTGACTTCACAGCTTTGGGTTCGCCAGGTTCGGCTTTCCTAGGTGGTTCAAGCTCCTCCGGTCCTGTGGACGACTCCTTCCGCTCATTGGTTTCCACGAGCGGGGAAGATGAACCTGACGCGGAAAGTGCATTCTGCAAAGTAGGCGTGACAGCCGCTTGGTCCGGAGGTGTGACTGGCTTTGGTGAACCATTCCGGGGATAATGATGCTGTCGGACTCTGGGTGACACTATCCGTGGCGATGCAGCCTTTTGCCCCACCACTGTAGGAGCAGCCGAAACAGAGGAGGGTCCGATAGGTAGATATGAAGCGATGGATTGGCTGGTCGATCCCTTAAGCCGTACAGGTAGATTGTTCGAATTTATCTGAGCAAAGCCAGGTGAACCGATGGGAGATATATTTTCAGAAAAGCTTTGTGGTGACATGGGTGTGCTGGGAACAAGCGGATGTGGGCTCCGATGAGCCCACCGCATATGCCTAGGCACAGCAAGTGACTGTGTATTGGGTGAGATGGGTGAGGGTGAGACGGGTGAGGGTGAAACGGGTGAGACGGCCAAAGACGATGACACATCGAAGTAGATTCTGTC